>PVJD01004817.1:0-128109 GCA_004026545.1 Mormoops blainvillei | reverse complement strand
AAAGCTTGCGAGAAAAGACGCACCCAGGAGCCCGTGAGAGTGCTGAGAAAGAGAATGGGTGCTCGTTTTCTGCCTCCTCTTTCCATCCCTTAGTAGGCACTGTTCTTCCCTCAGGCTCACAATTGGGGAAGTCAGCGCCTCTCATAGTGAGAGATGTAAGAGGCGCTGTGAGGTGGGGACTTTCTTATTTCCATGCAGGGAAATTATGTCAGTGTTCCTACAGTGTTCACATGTGTGTGGAATCATACAATACGTGCTCGTTTGTGACTGACCTCTTTCACTAAGGTCCTGGCAACTTCTGAGCTCATGCTAGTATGCTCCAGTGCTTCTGTGTGGGCATCACTATGCATTCGTTCTCTTTTGCATGCAATACTTCTGACCCCTGCTTGGCAACAGGTGCCCCGCTTTGTGAACAGTGGGAATCCCTCTCCTGACTTTGCCACTTACTGCAGCCTGTGTGGCTTGAGCAGCCACCTCCTGGAGCTTCCGTTTCCTTGTTTGTGTGGTGGGCTAATAATCACTGTATGTGCTGTAGGAGTTAGACAGCATATGTACAGTGTTCATTCTTACCGTGAAACAAAGCGCCTACTATGTGCCTGAAAGAGCACTGCAAGGTCCATCTGGCTTAAAAATGAAGATGGGGCCTCTGCCTGGGCAATCTGTAGCCTGGGAGGGGCAGGCGGAGGGGGCGATCGGTGTGATCAACATTATGCAGCAGGAAGGCTGGGGGCCCAGAGAAGGGCATCAGACCGAGATGGGTGGGAATTTGGAGAGACTTGAGCCCTCCCTGCAGCCTTAACAGAGGGAACAATCTGAGGGGTGGCGGGGCGGGGGAGGAAGGAAGTAGAAGCCTGTTATGTTTTACAGGAGGGCGACATTCTTGAGGACCTCACAGGATTCAGATCTGTCCTTATCGAGAGGGTTGCTTCCCCAGAGAATAAACGTAGAGAGCATGCACGTGTGCTTGATACATTCTTAGAATATGTCAGAGTTTTGCCTTAATATTGCTTTTCACATTGTAAGTGTTATCTCTAACATTGCACAGTGGGTTCGCCCCTAAATGGCCCACTTGGTATCTCAGGACAGATACTTGGCTTCCTCCGTAGCCTGGCTGGTTGTTGTTGGTGCTGTCGTTATCGGCTCAGTGTGCTTTAGTCTGGCATCACCATTAGACAGACTGTCTAGATCAGGGGTCAGCAGACTTTTTTCGTAAAGGGCCAGAGAGTTAGTATTTCAGTTTTGCGTGCTCTATGGTCTTTGTTGTGACTAATCAGCTCTGCCTTTTAAGCACAAAAGCAGCCCTAGACGATACATAAATGAATGGGCCAGGCTGTATTCCAGAAAAATTTTATTTATGGACACTGCACTTTGAATTTCATATAATTTTCACATCATAAAATAGTTTTCTTCTTTTGATTTTTGTTCAACCTTTTGACAACAGCGGAGAGTTGGGGCAGGTTTGGCCCATTGGCCAGAGGTTGCTGACGCCTGGTCTAGATGACTATAATATTTTAAAATTGTTTTAAATTGTAAAAAGAGTGAATGTTAATTTATCCCAATAGTCAACAAAATTACTCATAGAAGTTCCAGGGTTCATTCAAGTATAGCTTAATTCATAAGTTCTATTATCAGCCCGTATGATACCAGCACAGGTAGTTGCTTCAACACAATTTGTAATTCTTTGAAGAGTTATTCTAATGAATTTAACAATTTAAATTATGTTATTCAGAAATTTAGACATCAAATGACTTTATTAAATTTCATGATTCAAATTGTATACCATAAAACTGTTTGTTATTTCATACTATCCTAGTGTCTATCAACTCTGCCTGACTCTCAGCAGACCGATGGCCTCAAGTGGGGGCTTGGAACTTGATTCTGGCTGAAACTTTTATTGTAATAGCCAGGGGAGCGCATGGAAGGAACACCAAGGCTTGTGTCTGGCATATGGTAAATGTGGGATGAACGTTTGTTCTTTCTTTTACTCCCCACCCAAAAGTTCTGTATATTTGGTCAGCTCCAAAACATGCTGAGCCTCTTTGAAATTGTTACTTTTGGTTCTTTCCACATGCAGTAAAGTCAGTAACCTTTTTAAATGGAAACAAAAACAAAGGCTGTTAGAAAGCAGTTTCCTCTCCTGGGCCACCAGCTTTCCCTCGCCGGAGAATAAGCAATGCTGCGCTGAGACCGCCGGCCAGGGCCAGACAAGAGGCCCTAAGACTAAGGGCGGCGCCTCCAGCGGGGTGCAGACCCAGCTCTCTAGCCAGGAGCTAGCTCAGGCTGCGCTGAGTTCTGCAGCTCCTGGGCGTATCTTTGTGTCAGGGATTCCGGCGGTAGGAGAGCCAAGATCCTCTCCAGATGGAAGACCACCAGCCCCGAAGGGGACTGTGATGCTGTAGTTCTTGGCTCACGAGGGTGGTTTTTCTGTGTGTGTTGGATTAGAAGGCCTGTCTTGAGTAGATGTGTGTTTGTGTTGTTTAGGGGGTGATGGCACATAACCACGTGTGCTTTCTGGCCTTGGGGTCTGGCAGGATGTGGAGGGAGGCGGCCACTACCCTTTGGCTGGTGAGATTTTTGTATTGGGTTGGGGGCTGGCTTGTCCTGTGCTTTAGGAGCTCTTTGGATTATAGACAAGTGGTCTTAGAACCAAGGGCATGGGCATTGAGTCCTGACTTCACCACTAACTTGTCATTTGACCTCCGGCAATCCATGCTTCCTCTCCGGAGTCACTAATTCTTCATTCCTAAGCAAGTGGTGATTGCCTAGACCTTTTCTGAGCACCTGTTACCCAGGTGAGATGTGTGTGGAGTCTGGACTTGCACTCCTGCTCAGCAGTACTGAGACACCCCTCCCTCTCCCCACTGAGGTGGTCGGAGGAAGCCTAGTGGTGAGTCGGGACTCTGATTGACATCTAACCTAACAAGGTTATGTATCACCTTCTTCCCCCAACCCCGGCCCCAATGCCCTCACTCATACTCCTATCCCTCCCAGCCAGGGCAGTATCAGTGGAGGCCTGTCGGGTAGCTGGAACTTCCACCCCTGCTCGACAGTAATGATGGGCTCCCCTTGGCCCTTGGGTATCAGTGGAGGCCAAGTGGGGAACCTGGACGTCTATCCGTTCCTGACCATAATGAGGTGGTGCCCACCTACCCCCCACTGGAACAGCGTCAGGTTTAGGAAAACCTAGAGCCTCATAACATTGTACTAAAAATATCCAGGTTTTAACTGGAAATCACTGATCATACCAAGAACCAGGAAGATCTCAAACTCAGTGAAAAAAGGCTGTAAGTTGATGCCAGCACTGAGAAGACAGATGTGTGAGAACCATCTGATAAAGGTTTTGAAGCAGCCATCGTCACAATGCTTCAGTGAACAATATTCATGCTTGAAAAAAACGAGAAAAAAGTAGGAAGAGTCTCAGCAAAGAAATTGAAGATATAAAGGAGAACCAAAAGAAAATTTTAGAACTGAATAAAACAGTAACTGAAATAAAATCTCACTGGGTGGTCTAAACAGGAGAATGGAAATGACAAGGGAAAGAACCAATGACTTTGAACGTATAACAATAAAAATCACCCAATCTGAACAACAGAGAGAAAACAGACTGGGGGGAGAAAAAAGAACAGATCCTCAGGGACTTGTAGGGCCTTAACAAAAGATGTAATGTGTGTTTGAAATCCTAGGAGAAAATAAAGAGGGTGTGACTGAAAAAAGTACTCACTGAACTAATTGTTGAAAACTCCCCAAAGTTAGGATAGGACAGAAACACACAGATTCAAAACGCTTAGTGAATTCCAAAGAGAAATCTATACCAAGATATAGCATAGTCAAACTTCTGCAAATAGTTTTGAAAAAGAAGAATAAAGTAGGAGGAATCAGTCTACCAGTTTCAAGACTTACATAACTACAGTCATCAAGACTATGTGGTATTGGCAAAAGGATCGGCACGTAGATCTGTGGAACAGAATAGAGAACCCAGAAATATGCCCCTCTGACTTTTGAGAGAGGTACATAGGCAAATTAGAGAAACTCTAACTGTAATTATCTAAAGGATGATTTGGACGAGGCTGGCAGAAGTGGAGGGAGAGATCGTTTGTAAATCTGAGAGATAGTGCAAGTGAAGAGTGGAGAGTTGGCAAAAGACTGGATCTAGGGCACGGGGGAGGGGGAGTCGCAGGCGCCCAGGGAAGCTCTGCGCTTCATTCACTGGTAGGATGGTGATGCCACCGCCAAAGTAGGAAATCTCAGCAAGTGGAGAACGTGGTGTGGAGCTGGTAAGCTGGTCCCTGTATTATTTGTCTTCGGTGGGCCATCAGCAGGAGGAAACTAGAAACCCAAGAAAGCAGCCCGAATAAGGGGATAGGCCTTGAGATGTTGGTTTCTGAGACCTCAGCATGAAATAATGACCAAAGAGGGCACAGTGTAAGAGTCCTTACTCAACCTACACAGCTCATGAGTAAGGGCTGGGTTATGGCTGGTATTTTCCTAGTCCTGGTTTAGGTCGCAGGGAGACCAACAAGACAGACAGAAGAGACAGGAAGGGAACAGATTTGCATGGCTGTTGACAACGGAGCCCAAGAAAAAGTGTGTGGTAACAGTTTTATTCTTGCTGCACCCAATTGGCTTTTATTGCTCCCCTTGACCTCCAGGTGACCTTTGACCCCAAAGACTTGCCTCTCTTGGTATCCTTGAAAATCTTTCCTGTTTTATGAAATGGCTGTCTGTTTCACATTATTCTAATCTTTTAATTATGTCACCTGATGTCAGCTTTCCCTAATACCAGCCTATCACAGAATTGTGTCAGGGAAGTAAGACTAATTTGCTAGGTTTCTACTTTCTTCTGTAAGGATACACGGAGCCTTTTGGCATATGTTACACAGCAGCAATTGCTACAAATCATTGACTAGATTTCTATCACTTAAAAAAATAATGACATAATTCAAATGTCAATGCAGAGCTGAACAGGAAAAGGCAAATCCTTTCCCCTGATGTTCAGAAGCACCGAGGGCAGAGTGTGTGGCTGGCTGACTCATGGTGGCTGCGGCACCCCGCGCCGGCCTGCGTTCGGGACAGGCAGATGCATGGGAGCCCTGCGGAAACACCCTGGGCTCAAGGCCAGGGCCGTCCAGGAGTGAGTAGACCAAGGATGACCTCGCGCACAGCACCTGCCCTGGCCAGGGCCCAGGCTGCGGCCCTCCTGGGATTAGATATTTGACGCAGCATGTCGGGAGACCTGAGAGGCATCCACTGTAGTACTACGACAGCCCACGCTCCAGTGGTTGGGTGGGCTTGGGTTCAGGTCATGTGGCTGCCACTTACTAACTCTGTGACCTCGGGCATATTGCTTCACTGCTTGCAGCCTCAGTTTCCTCTTCTGTAAAATGGAGAAGTCAGAGCACCTGCCTCATAGAGTTTTCTCAAGAATCAATCAAAATAATGCCTGAAAAGCGTTTCACCTAGCCTGTTATGTATTGTACACTTAATAAATTTAAAAAATTCCCCAATCCTAGCTTTGTCCTTAATTAACTGAAAAACCTTGCACCAGTCATTTAATTTCATTGAGTGTCAATTTAGTCATCTGTAAATCATGAATACAAAATAATGAAATTGGGGAGTTGGGCTAGAATCTCAGTTTTTTTGTGCTTTGTGATTCTGTGATAAGATGTTAATCTGAAAAGTCACAAAGGAAATAACGGATAGATTCAAAGACATAAAATAAGAACTTATTTACATAAAATTATAAGCAAAATTAAAAGATAAAAATCAAACTTAAAAAGGGTCTCAGACCAGGGTTAACACCTTAATATTAGAAAAATCTTAAAAATCAATTCAAAACATTATTAGCACTACAGAAACGTTGGTAAAGATGTTGTAAAAAGAGACAGTACACTTGGCTAATGAGAATGAAAATCTGTTCCACTTTGCTAATGATCAAAAGAGTACATATTAAAGTGAGTTCCTTCTTTTGCCCATTGCAACAAATGCATCAAATGCCCATCCTGTGCCAGGAGGTGCCCACCGAAAGGCTCCCTCCCGGGAATGCAGGCAGAGCACATTTTCCGCTCGCTTGCGAGCGTGGCGGGCTGACTGAGCTGCGTAATGGAGCACGCTGAGTGGTAGAGAGGTAAGCTGCCTTTATGAAGCTGCTAGTTCAAGCTGCCATGATTTCGCTTTTCCCATGTTTGTTCACTGGATGGGAAGAAAATACCCAGGGATTCTGAGGCCCAAGACAACGCTGGAGCTGCCAGATGGAAGAGACCGGGCCCCGGGACTTCCGCAGGATTGTGCGGAGCTGAGTGGCCCTGCCAACCCACATTAAAAATGAATTGAACCAAAAACTTCTTGTTGTGTTAAGCCATTGAAATTCTGGGATGGTTTGTTGCAGTAGTTAGCCTACCCTAACTACTTAACAATTTAAGAAAGATTACATAATGCTAACCCTGTTGGCAAATATGGCTATTCCGTCCATTACCTGTAGGATTTTAGGCGAATTTACTCTTTGAAAACAGACCATATGTATGAAGGACCTTAAATAGTCATACCTTTTGGCTTAGTGATTCTATTTTTAGAAGTCTATCCCAAGGAACTAAGCAGAGAAGCAGAAAAAGAATTTTATACAAAGATGTTCATCACAGATTCCAACAATTAGGGAACTTACTAGACACGTTATCTGGTTTCCATAGGATGAACTGTTCCACAGTGATTAAAAGTTTTTCTGAAGATTACTGGTGAGAAGTTTATGCTTTAAAGTGAATAACAGATTGCAAAACTGTATATGTGATTTTGTTTCTGTAGAAATGTATGTAAAACATGCAGATAATGTGCATAAGCGTTCTGCACAGAATATAGACCAGGAGGAAACACGCTGAAAAGTTTCACAGTGGTTAATTCAGATTATGAGATTATGAGTAATTATATCTTTCCTCTTTATGTTTTTCCACAGTTTTCAAATTTTCCTCAGTACACATGTATAATTTTATAGGCAGAGTCTTTTTCTAAAAGAACATCCCATTAGTTATGTTCTACCCAGCCCTGAAGTCTCACCTTGACCTATTTTGTGGATGAATTTGGTACTTCCTATGAGTTTGTTCTTTTAGCGTAAGTGCACTTGGAACACCCTCCTTTCCCGACATACGGGTGTGTTTTTGTGTGTGTGTGTGCATGTGTGGGTGGAGGCAGATGTACCCAGGTGCTTGTCAGAGTGGCAAGACGCCATTTGTAGGCGGCAGGACCTGGGCCTTATATCGGAAGAAAGAGAAGGGTAGGCCAGGAGGCAGGGTAGCTTAGCCTGAGCCAAAGCCGCCTTTAATGTCATGACTGCCTACCTTTCACTAGATGGTTGTAGAGTATATAGGCTTTTGGAATGAGATGGGTTATCACCCCGGGGAGGTCTTGGTGGCACGTCAGAAAATCTGTGGTTCCCATGCTGTGGTTTTCTGATTTTGTTTCCTTTGATAACTATAATCTGGAGATTACTAACTGCTTTTGGTAGAGGATGCTGGGGGAGGTTGAGTCTGAGTGGGGAGGAAGGCTGGAGTGTGTCCCTGGATGGCTTTGATTCCCAGGTAGAGTGGCTGCCTCCCGTCACAGCTGTTTATTTGCGTGTTTCAGAAGTGGGGCAGAGGATGACTTTGATGGTGTTAATTTCAGAAATAATGAGCAGTTACCACAGAAGAGTTAGAGTGGCTGTTCAGATCCTGGGCTGGGTACCAGTACCTTGGAAACACCACATACTCATGCCTTGAAGAGAAGGCCCTCTAAGTGAGACTGAATGTCAGTCAGCTCTGTCTGTCATCACAGAACACTTACGGTGCCCCGGGTACTACTCTAGGCAGCAGGAATATAACAAATAAATCTTTGAGGAATCTTTACACTTTTGTAATCCCACATTACAGGGAAGAAGGACAAGCATAAATCATAATGATACACAATTGCTAAATTGGAGTTCTCCATATGAGACTTACACAGAAGTGAAGAAATTCAACCAGGTTTATCAAATGTTGTAAATCAATGACTAAATAATATTTGGGGCAGAGAAAGTGCTCCTACTCAACGTGTTTCTCCCTTTGATCTGCGGTATCATGTCACTTGAAATGGAAAAAGCAACTGTGCAGAAGCAGGAACAACTGGCTCATTTATTTTAAATATCTCACCTGCCTGATGCTTCTGCCCTTGAAGGTTTCCTTAGTGACCTGGGAAGTGTTTTTTTAGGACCGAAAATAAATATAAACTGTACCAATGTTAATGACCATGAAAATGATGCAATTTGTATTGCAGTCCTTAGCTAATCTGTGCTGATTACCTAAGTTCTCCAGGTAAGAAAGGAGAAGTCAGGCGTTTTCTTTAATAAGTAACAAAACCCACTGTAATGTGTGAACTTGAAAGTATGCATGGAGTTTTAATAAATCTTCTCAACATTTTTTCCTACTTCAGATTCTGTAGGTTTTCAGGTTGCCGTGGGCAAACCAGCCAGTTTGTGGTATGGAGGCTCCAGGGGAAGAAATGAGCTCTGTGGCTGGGTTTGAATATAACCAGGAAACAGAGGTGGGCTCTGCATGGGCATCACCAAAACCCAGAGCAGGGGGAGTGTCAGGAGAACATTCCCCTGGCTGGTCCTGGCCCCGTATGGAGAGGCTGTACGTGTGACCAGCCTGAAGCTCCAAGGTCAGCTTTCCCTGTGACCTGCTGCCTGGGGTGGGATTTCCTGAAAGGGCTGTGGCGAGAGGAGAGGGGACGACCACCAGAGGGCTTGGGAGGGTGGGGCCCTCCCTGGGGACAGCACACACCTGAGGTGCGATAGCTGCCTTCCCCACTCGAGGGCAGGTTGTAGACATTCAGTGAGCATCAGCAATAGCAGACAGAGAGTGACCAGATGAGGACCCTGCTTTCCAAGAAGCAAAAGCCTGTTAGAGACATGCTATCCATCCTTTATTCATTCCTCCATTCACCCATTAATTCATCAGGCTTTCATTGCGTGACCATCTGTACGAGGCACAGATGGGAAAGCGTAGCCCGGGCCTTGAGAAGCTCCCGGTCCAGCATGCTTGGTATGTGTTAAAAGAGAGGATGCTCCCTTTTCTTTTAAGCTTCTAGACCGTGTTTTAAGCTTTTGAGCTTCTGTACCTCCACTGTGGGCTGGCATGTTGCCCACCGTGTTTTTCCTGAAACTGTTTAAAGAGGGTCCCTGCCTCTGTTCTGCCTGCTCTGGATAACTGTTTATTTTCAAGTGGGGAGCGCCTTCAAGTAATAAGAACACGTCTTTTTCTGCCTCTTGCTTTCTGCCCGCTCATCCTGGCAGCCTTCTCCCTTCCCCAGCCAGAGTCCGCTCTCCAAGGCCCCTGCATATTCTCAGTTGAAGGGTGCGAGAGACACCATGAATGCACCTCCTCCACTGACGACCAGCCCCAGACGGTGAGGGACAGCCCCCCCGCCCCCCCGATTTCCACTTCCCAGCTTGCACCTCTCCACCTCCTCTTTGGCTCACTGGGCTTCGGCGGCTCCTTGGTCCTCTTCCCTCTGTCAGTCATTCACACTGTGCTCTCTCCCCACTAGAGGGTTTGTTTATTCACAAAACGCACGAGTCCCTCATTTTCTTTTGAAGGTTCCAGAAGCCTTTGTTTTCCCCCAAACCTCACCCCTCAGCCAGCTATTACTTCCCTGTGCCTGAGATGCCAACTCACATTCTTCTAACCCCATAAGCCTGCCTGGCCCATGGAGGATCCCCAACCCCAGAGGCTGCCAGGGCAGGGTTCAGAGGGTGGACTCTGGAGTCACACTGCCTGGCTTTGAAGCCCACCAGCGTGCCCAATTACTAGCTATGGGCCATGGGAAAATCCACTAACCTTTTCGTGCCTCAGTTTTCTCCTCTGTAACCTGGGGCAGCATGAGTTATCTACTTCGTAGAATTGTTATGAGATTAAATGAGATGACACATAAAGTCTGAGACGCAGTGCCCAGTATGTAGCAAGAATAAGGGTGTGCTCGCCGTCAAGCCTGCTGTGCTATTTACTGCCCTGGAATGTGGGGGCTCCTTTTCACCTGTGCGAGCCACTGGACACACAGTCTGAGGTAATTTATCATTGTCAAAGAAACATTCAGTTGTGTATTTAAAAAAATTTATTTTTCTGCCTCAATACGTGTATAAGCTCCTCAAGGGCAGGGTTTCCTCCAGCCCCTCTCGTCATATTAAGTATCTTGCATGAAGCCTAAGCCAGTAGGCATTGAGCTCTCATTAGCTGGTGACCTGACTGCCCCACATACAAATACTCAAGGACCTCAGGAGGACTGGTGCCAGCCTGCAGGGGCCACAGGCCACTCTGCTGTGTTGTGACTGCAGGACTTCATACCTTCAGGCCTGCAGTGTTCCTTCAACTCCAAATTAGTCCTGAAGAGACACCTGGGAAAAGACCTGCACCAGCAACCTGTGTTTTGATCACTTAAGCCAGCCCTGTTCATATGGGATAGAAGACAGGGTTGAGCGATGCTTAAGGGCATAAATTCTGGGCTCTGGCTGCCTGGGTTTGAATCCTGACTCTCCCACCTACTAGCTGGGTGACTTTGGAAAAGTTAGTTAACTCCTAACTAAATGGAAATGCTTCCATTTCCCAATGGGGACTCCTCCAGGGGCATGAGAACAAAATGGGTTAATATGTGTAAAGCACTTAGACTCCATCTGATACATGGTAACCACTCAATAGATGTTTGCTAGCATCGTCAGTTTCCTTGTTGTTATCAAAATAATAGGTTATTAAATTGCTTATCTTGGCCCTATTTTGCTTTAGATGATATTCATGACACAATAAACGGTCATTCCTCAAATGTTTCGTCTCCCAGCAAATCTGTGAGGTATTCCCAGACCTTCAGGATAGCATCTGCTTATTCATTCATTCATCCAACCATTCATTTATTTGCTGAGTGTCTAGCTATGCAGGAGCTACTAGGTTGGAGGCAGTGAGTCTAACAGAGTGAAAATAAGACCAACTCCAGTGTGGGTCATCTGTGTTTGGTCCTAGCCCCGCCCTTGGCCCGCTCTGTGGCCTCGGTTTTGCTGTGAGGATTAAATAACATGACTTCTGGCCCATATCTGGTGCTTAGTAAAACTTGATAACTGACTCTTCTTCCACTTTTCTGATAATGGAACACAAGAGTGGGTGACACACACTCTGATGTAGGGAGCTACCATCTGGTACTTTGTTCAGACAGCTGGAATATCAGGTAGGGGGCGCTGCAAACAGTGGGCCTGGGTTCTGTGAGAAGAACGTTTGTGGTAATGGCAGAAGGGCCAGAGAAAACACGCTGGTGATGTTGGTGAACACATGACAGGGCAGGATGGAGGCCCCGTGTGGAGGCTCCCAGTCCGGCAGGACCCTCCCGGGTGGCTTTCACACAGGCAGGTCCTGAGACTCAGGTTCACCGTGTGGTACTGGGTGCTGGTTTGGGCTCTGGAACTGCCTGCTCCTGAAATCTCTGGTCCTCATTCTGCTGATGAGTCGCTGTCTCCCCCAGGGACTTTTTGTTAGGCTTTTGTTAGTCTGGGTGGTTGCTTTACATTGTGGGGTTTCCGCGGTGTGGGGGTGGGGAGAAGCCTGAGTGTGAGAGGGAGGGAGGTGGAATTTGCCCTGTAGTTGGGATGTGGCTGCGAGGGGCGTGTTTCTGAGCCCAGGCATGGGAGTCTGAGCAGATCCTTCTCTCCTGGAGTATGGCCGAAAATCAGGGGGTTCTTCCGGGAGTTCTGGCCAGGCCTGAGGAGAAGGGGCAGGAAGGGCACGCAGACGTGGGCTGCGGGTGGGAACAGCAGAGTGGCACCTTTTCCGGGACACAGCGGCGCCTTCTGAGGCTGGGGAGCCATTCTTTGCCCTGGTTTAGATCTGCTGTAGCCCCTCTCTCTGTTCCTGCCATCGTGAGCCGTGAAGCTTCCTGCCACTTGCACCCAATGTGTGGGGACTGTGACTGTGGCCTGAACCAAATCAGGTGACTTGTCAGCCTTCCTGTAGATCTTTGTGGAAAGGAGAGAAGGTGGGGCCTCCGTCCCCCAGGGAGCATATGTTGTAACAGAAACTAGATTGTTAGATGTTTTGTTCACTGTCAAGAAAGGTTATAAATCAGCAGGGGCAAACCCCAGCAGGCGGACGCGGCGCCGTGGATCGCATGTTTACTCAGCCGCGCACTGTGCTCAGCGCACCGCTGCCAAGCGCGTTTTCGGGAAACCTCACTTTCATCAGGTCCCTCCAAGCTCCAGAACCTACAATGGCTCTTTCTTGCCCGTGTCATCAAAAATTCTCTCGGTGCCACTTTTCAGGGGCTTCGATAACATGGCTTCGCCTATCTTCACAATTTTATTGTCCCGGCCCTAGAATCCTTCGCTGCCTCCGGGTTGCGGAGCAGGGACTTCCAACCTCCCTGACTGAGCCGGGCTGAGAAGTACCTGCCCTTACAGTGTGTGACAAACACTGGAGTTCTCTCTTCTTTCAAAATCTTTTCCATTTTATTAAAAAACGTACAGGTCATGACCCATGAAATTGATTTCATGATGGACTAATGGGTTGTGACCTGCAGCTAGAAAAGCAGAGCTGACTTAACACAATACTAATCATGGAGGCACAGTGACCAGTGAGGAAATGGCAGAGCTGGTGCGAATTCTTCTGGGACAGCCATGTGATGGGAAAAAACTGACTCATCAAATCTGACCAAAAAATGGTCAAAAAACATTCTAGAGCAGTGGCCTCCCAATTTTTTTGACTGTGTACCTCATCAGAGAAAAATGTTTGACTGTACACACAACTCCAGTGTATGTTTGGTTATTTTTTAACCTATCAATGTATTATGTGAGCATATAAACATGTATTGAAAATATAAATTTAAAAACGATGAGCTAAAGATGAAAGAGACCATATTTCAAAATGACATGCTAATCATGATGGCTTCATTCTATTGTCAGCAAAGATCTGAAGGCAAAATACGCGCAGAAGACGAAGTTCATGGTTATCAGCAGCAGCTGTAAATCTATTTTCAAATTGTTTTGGTAATGTAAGATGCTTTTCTCATTGACTTCTTGTCTCATTTGGAAAACACTACTTTACATCACCCCGTCTCCCCTCAACAGGGTCCTTCCTTTCCTGTCAAAACCAAAAAGCTCAGTTAGCACCTTCGTTCGCCACCTCCACCCACCAGAAATCTGGAGGGAGTCATCTTTGAGACCTCTCCTTCCCTTGTCCTCCTCGACCGTTCATTCACCACGGTCTGGTAAATATGGGGTCAGCCCTTCCCACATTCTCCTCGGATGGCCAGGCTCCCGCCGGCTGGGTTCCTTCTTCCTCCAAGTCCCTCACAGGAGTTTGCCCTCGAGATTTCCTCTCGCTGAGTGGCCTCCATTCCCTTCACCTGGCTGATGCTCAGCCCTCAGGACCCAGCAAGTCCCTTCCTCAGGGGGACCTTCTCTGACCACTGCCCAGCATACTTTCTGAGGTACCTTGGACTTTTTCCCCAAGGTTTTTATCATAATTTTAGTTTTATACTTATTTATGTTTCGGTTTATTTAAAGTATATGGCCCTCTAGCATCTAGACTGTAAGCTCCTTGAAGGCAGAGACCATGCATGCATGTGTGTGTGTGTGTGTGTGTGTGTGTCTAGCACCTAGGTAATGCAGTCTCAATAAATAATCATTAATACAACAACCCTAGATGTAGTAACAAACAATGTCCCCATTTTACAGATGAGGAAATTGAAAGACAAAGCGTTAATTATCAAAGGTCGCCTAGTAATAAATGGGGGTGCTGGTCCCAGGCCCAGGCCTTTCAGATTGCAGTGTGCACACCAACTGCTCTTGGTTGTTCACTTGTAACCTATGTAGGCTAAGGGCCAATTTCAAGCCCCATCATTCTTGCTGATGCCCCACCAGCCCTCTACAGTGATTCTCCTGGTCTTGAACTAGCTTCATGAGTACTTTGGGTCTCCATGTAACAACATTTACACCATGCTGTTCTGGATAACAGCATTCTTTCCCCAGACAATCCCGTGTCCCTAAATCTTACCCACCTAAGCCAGATTGTAAAGTGAGATTCTGCGGTGACTCATCCTCGTCCTGAATCCCTTGGAGAGGACCTGGGGACTCCACATATTGAGAAATTATTATTGATTAGTTGCCGATCATCACGAGTGTGGCAAAGATTTTATCTGACTCCCAAGGTATAGCCCATCTCCCACATACCTGCCAGGAGCAAGACCGTGCACCTTGGATTCGGAGGAGTTTTAACTGTTCCAATTTGCACTTGTTGGCTTTCTTCCTGGTGGATCTCAACTTCTGGCTGAGAACCAAGAATTTAAGGGTCTTCAGTACCATGAGTAATTTCATGAGTTGCTGATGGCTAATTAGGGGTGATTATAGTTAAGAGGCTTTACTTTCTTAATAACCTTCAGAAAGAGCTGGTGGTAACTTTTAAAATCTTGATTATTTTCTCCTGCGAATGGAATTTTCTGGTTCCCATGACTGTCTTAATGCCTTGTAACTTGTCTTCCCATTCTCCCTTCCTATTGAGAAGGAAAGGTGAAGCCCTGGGAAGAATTTGGAAACCAATGATTTTTGGAAAACTCTGGCTTTCTTAGAAAGGAGGCGCAGGAGGAGAGGAGGCTGGGCGGTGGTTTTGCTTCCCAAGTTCCATAATATTTCAGCCGCACCTGAGGCTGTTCATAAACTTGGAAACTGTTGGGTCACTTGACGATGCTTAGAAATTCTGTTTAGTGAGGGCTTCTGATAAAGCAGTGTTTGTAGGCGATGGGGTGTTGTCTTCCTGTTGTTACTGTGATAACATTTTAAGTATTGCTTCACCTCTTCTTCCATGAGCCTCATCAGAGCTACTTTTTACCGAGTGCCAGTCACTCTGTACCAGGCACTGGGCTCATGTCCACTCTTTTAACTATCACGACTCTTGCAGTAGTTCTTTAGGCAGTATTTTAACAGTTTTATTGAAATATAATTCACATAACGTACTTCCCCAATTTAAAAGTATACAATTCAGTGGCTTTTAGTATATTCCCAGGCCTGCGCAACCATCACCGCAATCTAATATTAGAATATTTCTGTCCCCCCAGGAGGAATCATTGTATGCTCGCATGAGCGCCACCCCCAGACTGTGGCAACCACTAATGTGCTTTCTGTCTCTGTAGATTTGCTTATGCTGGACAGTTCTTATAAATGGAATCATACAATATGACCTTTGTGGCTGGCGTCCTTCACTTAGGATAATATTTTCAAGGTTCTTCTGCGTTGTAGCCTGTGTCCATACGTCACTTCTTTGTATTGTTAGTATTTTTACCCACCTCTGAGACTAACGCCGGTCCCCCAACTCCGCCCTTGTCATCCACCTCTCACTCAGAGGAAACGGTTACACCGAGGAGCCAAACCCAAGCAGAGCAGCTGTACATTGGGGAAACCAAGACACAGAGGCAAAATGACTTTCCTACGGTTAAGCAGCCTGCAATCGATGGGGCTAGCTTTCCAATGCAGGTTTGCCTAATGCCAGCTTGGCTATGAGCTCGGAGCCTGAAGTGTCAACCAGTGGTTGTTGGCACCAATTCAACGCCAACAGTAATCCCCAATTTGGGGTGCCGTGAAGAAGGAAACTTTATTCAGCGTAAAAGATCATGGCTGCGAGGCAGCCCTGGGGCCAGACCCTGTCTGGCTAGACAGCTGTGCTCTGCTCTCGCCCGGCCTGCCTTGCTCTTCGCTGGTCTGTTCCGCCGCGCGTCGGCGTGCCTCGCTCTGCTCTGTTCTGTGCCAGCCTGCTCTGGCCTCTGCGGGTGTGCCCGGTTCTGTTTCAGGGAGATGTCTTTGGCGTTTCCGCTCAGCCAGGGAAACACAGTATTCAGTCTTCAGTGGAAAGACCAAGTGTACGCCCAGAGCCAGGAGGTAGCTGGCTTATCTAGACAGAAGTACCCACCCCTGGCTTCTGATTGGCCTATCCTCATGCAAATAAGGACTGCACATCCTTTGCAGTATGATTGGCACTGCTCTGTCAGTGGGAGCTGCACAGCTCCAACTGGATGGGGAAAGCCTCCGTCTTCTTGGTTGAAATAGGACTCCAGGAACTCCTTTATGCGGGCTGGCTCAGATGCAGAAACACTGCGTGGGCAGGCGGCTCAGTGCAGAGGCAGGTAGTTCAGTGCAGGCTTCCTTCCCCCTGGAGTGCAGTGTGTGTGAGAGGCCCCTGTGTAGAAATGGCTGATAGGCTGTGGTGTTTTTTATTTAAATTTAAACCCACTTAGCCACCAGGAACCTTTCTTAGTAGGCATCTTCTTTTTCAGGGTCCACAGAGATAATCATTGATAGGTATTTATCGAACATCTGTAGATCAGTCACTGTGCTGAGTGTTCTGTAAATCTGTTACCTCATGTTCATCATGATCAAGCTGCAATTGGAAAATCTTGTAACTATTACTGGTCAGTGGAATTTTTATTCTCAGGTGTTCCATTTGCTCGCTTCTGGTTTCATTGGCCTACTAAGGCCGTAGAATCACAGCCATACAATCTCCCTAAGCACCACGCTAAAAAAACCATTGTTGTTCCTTCTATAGGACTTTGAACATCACTCCCACCTGTAGAAAATTGGCACCATCTCCCAGGAGCCCTTGCTTTTCCCCTGGACCACAGCATCATGGTTTCCCATTTCATGGGGTCTCTCAGGTAAGTGGAGAACCTTTTAAAAAGAGAATAAGAAATTCGATATTTGAGTTTTACTCGATAGTTTCTTATAGCAACTAGCCTAGAGGGTCTGCATCTCACTGCAGACGTACTGTGTACACATCTGTGATAAGTGTGCTGTTTGGAAGGGTGACCAGGGCCTAGGGAGTTGTGCGCTAGGGTGAGGGGTGCTTGAATTGAGATCCAAGAAGCTTGGGCTCTAAGCTGTGTCCTGCTATTTTTTAATTAAAAAATTTTTAAGCCTCAGATTTTTTTTAAATAAAGGTGTTACCGGACCAGTGGATATATATCATAGAATTCCCTGAAGAGCTGGAAAAACACTGTCCCCTGTCCGCATCTCCACAGATCTTGACTTAATTGGTCTGAATTATTTAAAAGATGACTTCTCTAGTCCCTTCTGCTCAAAACATCTATGACTTTCCCCTGCACTTTTTATTTGATCCTGATATCTGCCCCGCGAGGCAAGCAGAATAAGCAGTAGTATCTCTCACTCGTGGAACAGAAAGCAGGGCCCGTGGGCCTTCACGCCTGTGTGCCACAGTCCCTCAAAGCAGTCAGAGGGGAGCTGTGTGCCTGGGGGCTGCTGTCCCTGTCACCGAGGCCATTTTCAAACTTTATGCTAATAGATGCTTTAAAAAAATCTTCGATCAAAACCCTATGTAAAATCTCCGTATATAAAATAGCCAACAGCCATATTTTATTAAGATACATTTATTTCACACATTCAACTTTGTGATATTTACACATTATGAGATCAGTGAGTCTGTTGGGATAAATACCAGATTTTGAAATCAGGATTTATGGCTGATAGCCGGCATATCAGCCTCAGTATCCAGTTGATTTTACACTTGTTTTAGCTGCATAGTATTAAAAAAACCTTGATCTGTACAGATAAGCAGTTGCAATGAGTAACAGTTTTTTGATGAAACTCATCTTGCAATCTCAGGATATTCTTTAAATTAATTGACTTGGAACCTAAGAAGAAGGAAAGGAAGAACCTTCTGTTTCAAAGTTGAATCACTAAGGATATTTTGTAGTCACCACCACCGCCCCTCCCCACCGCCCGCCAATAACTATGTGTTAGCCCAAATACCCAGAACTTAACAATAAAAAGTAAAATAGCCTATAATGTGTTATTACGAGGGTGCCACATACAATTGCCCAACCAGGGCTCAAGCGTTTGTCGGGCAGATGCTCCTAGGCGTCTTCGGGGGAGTCCTGGTGGGCTCACCTCCAGGCTGTGCATTATTTCAGAGAAATTGCCCACAGACTAGAAATGAGGGTGGGAGTAGTTGAAAGCTAGATGTCACCTGGCTACCCTTATGGCAGAACCCTGGAACTCTTGAACGGCCTCTGCCATTTGAGTCCCCTCTAAGGGATAGTTTGGGAAGGGCTGCTTGGCAGGACAGTCCTCCCGGAGTCCTGCTGTGAGGACTGGGGAGGAATATGTGAGTTACCAGGACTGGGATTCTTTGGGAGAGCTCAGCCGAGATTTCCGTCAGCTCTCCTTCCTAAGCCAGGGACTCAAACGATTTTGCATTCTGTTTCTAGAGCCATGTAAGCTTGAAAAGCACAAACAAAACAAAAGAAAAAAAACAAACAAAACTATAAACAAACCTAGCGGATCTTTTGTTTAAATGCTTTTCAAAATATCCCGGGGAAAGGGGCTCCGGTTACCTTGAGAGTCAGAGGTCTTTGACAAAATTGGTAGATGAGAAACACACCTATTGAGGGCTTTTAAATATTTATCAAGGCAACCAAAATGAATTCAGATCCACTGGAGAAGCTGAAGGATTTCTCTACCTATAGGGAAAACAGGTCAAAATTAGAAGTCAGCTGCCAAGAAAATCCCTGAGAGGAAAAAACATTTAAGGGGATTCACAATTCTGATATGCAGAGATTTAGTTTAAAAATCCCTGCTCAGTTTTTGCCAAGCCACAGAAAAACAGAAAACCAGCTTCTTCCTCATTGAAAGAGACAGAGCAGCCCCAAGTAGTAATGTAGCAAGAGTATCTCTGCCCTGCTCTGAGTCTGTAATAAAGAATAATCACAGTAAACCCGGTAGCAGAAAAGACATTAAGATCTGAACTCTTGATGGAACTGGTTAGGAGCTGTCGCAGAACCCTGGGTGAGCTCCGGATACTGTGCAAAATGCATGGTAACTAAAGTCCTTTTGAACCAAAAGGTCGGTCAAGGCTAAATTAAGGAATGTTTGTTACCCGGTCACCTTTCCAAGTTAGAGAGGAAGAGGTACTAAGTGATCGGAGTGTTTCTATTCTAAAGACTTGCTCCGAACTTTTTTTCTGTATGCACAGTTACATCTTTATGTGTTTGTTTGGTGACTGAGTGGGAGGAAGCACCACTTCCCCCTGGAAGCACTGTAACACGTGATGATGACTGCCTGCTGGGGGCGGCCCACAGAGCCTCTTCAGAGCCAGTCTTCTTGCTGAGGCGTCTTCCTTTACCTGGTGCAGTGCTTCAGTGTAATTACTATATTTTATGTTTGAAATGAAAACAGAGAAGAAAACAAAACTATGGAAAATACCAAACGGTTAAGTTGGCAAGAAATAAAGTTGATTCAGTGATTCTTATTTTGAATGGTAGCTTTTGAAGAAATGCAGATGTAATTAGAGAGATTACAAGGATAGATGGTGATTTTTATAGATTTTATGGAGAGTTCTGGATCATTGTAAGCATTTTACAGATTGATGGCCCTAGGTCAAGTGTCTGGTTTTAGTCTTCTGAAACTTAAAGGCTTTTCTTTTCCTTGATATACATTTCAGTGAGTAATATTGCTGTAATGCCTGTCAGCTACTTCACTTAGAAATACAACCAAAAGGGATTGAGGAAATGAGAAAGAGAAAGGGGGCTGGTTGCTCTTTGGGCAACTGAAAAGATCCTGAATACAGAAAGGAAGAAAGAAGTGGGTGAAGAAAATGTGCTTGTCTGCGTGAGAAAGAGAGACTGCCCGAAGTAGTGATATTGGAGGTATGACTGAACAGGGAGAACTGAGATTCCCACAGGGTAAAGAAACATGTGATAATTGGGAAGGACGGGGCATCAATCAGTGACGCTGTGCTGGCCACCAAGAAATGGGGTGGAGGAGGAGAGGGAGGGAGGTGGAAGGAGACGAGGAAGAAGAGGAGGAGCAGGGCAGAGGGAGGAGGAAGAGGGTAATATGTGTTCAGCCTCACGGTGTTAAGAGGCAGGGGCAGTTGGTGCAGCCCGCATCTGAACCGCTACCCAGCTGATGCTTAACAAATACTTGTTGAATATTGGATAAATAAATTAATAGTTATCTTTTATATTCAAGAAGTAAAGTAGGAAATTTTTCTTTCCTGATCAGGATCATTAGTTAATTACCAAGTAGGTTAAAGGAGAAAATCATACAAATAATATACACACACCTTTAACAGTTCGTTTTTAACTTAAAACACATGTGCATTCGCTCACCAATTTTTTGATGTGAGGCCAAGTACTTTTTTTAGCATGAACCCCTGATTGTCTTTCTTGCACAAACCGCACCCATAGCATTATCTAAGGTTTCCATTTGGGTTTCTTTAAAGTGAAGTGAGAATTGAAAGACATTTGAAAAGCAATCTGAGTACAGAATGACTCTAGAGTTTTATTATTTTTGCCCCTAATCATTTACAGTTGTCTCATCCACACCTAATTTGCAAGCAGGTTTTTTTCTTGGCTACTTTCCTTTATTGCATCTTTCCAAAGCATTCAGCTTCGTTTTGTAGAGACAACTAACAACTACTCTTTATTTTTGTGCCCTATTTCATGGGTCTGTGTATTATTTGAGTATTTTGTGTAATTACAAAGCAACCGGCATAAGCAGGTTTGGGACCCTGGCTGACTGTACATGAACACAAGTCATCTGGTGGGAGCAGAAGAGCACAAGTGTACTGGGGAGAACCAGCTGGAATGTTTTGTGGGAAGCCCAGTAGGAGCCATCTGAATGGTAGGCATGGAGGCTAGGAGGAAATAAGATTGCTTTTTGGAGGACTGCCCTGGCAAACCCCTTCCTATAAAATGATGGCAGACATTCAGACAGCATTGATTTTTCTTTATGCCTGGCACAGCCCTGCACCTGGACTATGTCCTCCTCACTCAGTACTTGACTCTGCGATTTGCTAGAACATTCTGTGCCACAAGCGTTCAGTGGAGTCAAGGTGCGATCATCGGGCTATAAGCTACCCATTCTTTATGTACCCAAGTAGATTTATAGGCCTTAAGGTAATACTGACCTCCTGGGATCAGAACCAATGACTCCGATTTATAGAAATCCTCCTCTTAGAATTGATTGTTTTCCCTTCCCACTTCTCTTTGTGCAGCAGAATTGTGGGATGCACTTAGAAAACACTTCGTTGATGGAAAGAGTCGGCCACAGCAGCACTTTGCGTTTCTTTAGTGGCCGATACTTCCTTCCCCCATCTCCTCCTTTCTCCCCGTCTTCATTCCATCCTTCCATTCTTTGATTCACTTGCTATTTATTATCCCTGAGTGTGGACTGAAAAGATTGTTCTGCTAGCTGCAAAAATCTGTCAGAAGCCATCTTCTCAAGGGCAGAGGAATTTACCAAAGACGCTGTGTTTTAAAAAGCATTGCGGTGACAGAGCGCCTCACTTTTCCAGAGGCCCTGGTCCAGAAAGCAGAGAGGGCTGCAAGAGTGGAGAACCAGGAAATAAGCAATAAAAACCAGCATGCAATTAGAATAGGTGTCCCGAAGTCCATGCTCCAAAATGGAAACATTTACCCCACACGAGCCAGGCAGCCCCTTCCCCAGAGCCTGTTTGGTCTTGGTTTGGCTGCAGCTTGGTTGTCTAAAGGTCTTCAAGGCCAAGGCCCACCTGAAGGGACCTAATTAAGAGGATACAGGCTCATCCGAAGTACAGGAGGCAATGCCTGAGAGCAGGGAGGTGCCAGCAAAGGGCCAGCGGGATTCAGAAAGCTCCAGGCTCTGGGCTCTCGACCTGCTCTGCTCCAAGGCTGCGCATCCTCTTCTGCTGGTGACCCTGAGCCATCTGAGAAAGGATGCTTAAGCTTAGCATGTTTTGTGTAAGAAAGCAGAGGGGGTACACAGAATGATTTTTTTAAGGTTGAACTTTAAATAGTTAGCTTCAATTATTTGAAGACTTCTAATATTCTCTAGTGAGGTTGGATAAATGAGGTTTTATTGCATCCACTTATTTTCTGATTATTTTTGCAAGCAGTGACAGGGAGTAAAACAAAATGTGTGAAGCCGCAGCCTCATAAGGCTGGGGAAAAAAATTGATGGGATCAAATGCAAATGCTTGGTTTAAAGGTGTGTTGTTTCCTAAGGAGGCCCCAGAGCACAGTGGTTAAGTGTCTAGGCCAAGGGTCTGACTGCTGGCATGGGAATTAGGCTTTTCGACTTAGTAGGAAGGTGTGCCCTTCAGTAAGTGACTTAGCCTCTCTGTGCCTCAATTTACTCACCTACAAAATGGGTGTAATAAAAGGGTCTGATAGAACAGTTGTGGATTAAATGAAATAATAATTTTAAGAATTGACATTCAGTTGTAACCATCAAGCCTTCATTGACTAACGTCATTTGTGACCCACCTCCCTCTCTTGCTTTCTTTACTCTTCACTGCTGTCTGAGGAAGGCAGAGGATTGAACTGAACATGTAAAATGCATGCCTAGCAACATTTTTGATCTCCAGAGTGCAGTAGGTACAGATTTCACTTCAATGCTAAGATTTTTGGCACTCTTTCACTAAGGTCAGTATAATTTTATTAGTGATCGGGTTGCTCCCAGAATATCTCTTGGGTTATATTAACTGAAGAAGAAAAGAAGCTAAGTTGGTTTTTTTTTTCCCTTTTCCTTGTTTTGTTACTCGATATGCTCAAGCAGCATTGAGTTCATTGAGGTACACAGTACCTCCCCGGCGCTGAGGATGGTTGGGGTGGGTGTGCGGGCGGGGCAAGACAAACACAGAAGCCCAGAGCCCCAGTTCCATGTTGTAGATCTTGTACCAAATTTCAGTGAGCATTATTTCCTACATGAGGAAATGAAATGATGGTGTGTTTAAATTCTAGAACAGCGCTGGGGAAATGGCATAACTTTTTTTTTTTTCTTTTTCTGATTGGTGTGAAATGGTGGGCTGTTTCTCCTGCAAGGTGAATCGGAAAGTCTTTGTAGGAATGTGGCTTCCCCCGCCGCTTGGAGGGGACTGTGATTTGTTTGCCAAAGGCCCTGGTAGCCTTCAATCTGTCAAAACGTTGCAAGCTGGGAGCAGTTTGCCAAAGCAAACTATCAAAGTGAAATAGCACACGAGCTGCACACACACAGACACACACATGCTCTCGTGGTCCCTGAGCATTAATTTCGAATTGGGTCAGGAGGAACAAGGATTTGGGCTGGATTGTTGGTGTTTTGAAGAGGTGTGGGCACAGCTACAGACTACCAATTAGAGAGGTATGTGTGAGCAGGGTGGGGTATCCCAAAACAGAGTCTACTGAGCAGGGGTGGGAAACTTTTAGCCCTTGGCGGAGTTTCCTCTGGCCCCTGGGGTTATATATTGCTCTAGCTGTTGTTATTGCAGCCAAAGAATAATTTCCCCTCTGGGGGAATTTATTCTATCCCATTCAGAGTGGAGCCCATTTAATAACTAAGATTTTATTCCAGAATGAATTTTAGGGGGTACCCCTGTGCATTTTGGCCTCACTAGGGCCCAACTAGATAAAGAAAAGAAGCATTTGAACATCTGGATACAACTCATGTTGCACTTTCGCAACAAAGGCACCGACAAGCAGTTTGTTGCCATGCCTGTGTCAATCCTATGAGAGTGATTTTGGGGGATCACATAGAAATTCAAAAGCACAACTGATTTTTGTAAATCTTTCGTGAACGAATGTTTAAAAGCTTCCCAAGTTCCTTTGGACGTTTCAAATGTGGTAATTCACACTATTTCCACTCATCTTGACATTTCGAAGGTTGTCAAGATGATGTCACATCATTCATTGCTAATTCAATGAATTGAGTTCTTACTATATAGCAGACACTCTCCTAGATGCCGGGGGACAAAGTAGAGACAAAACAAACTCTCTGATCTCAAGGAGCTTATATTCTAGTGGGTAGAGGGCACACTTTAAATGAATAAAGATGCAGTCTGCAAGATAGGAAGTGCTATGGAGAAAAATATAACCTGGGCTGGGAGAGGGAGTGCTGCTTTTTGTACAGTCAGGGAAGTCTTAGGGAGAAGGGACAGCGTTGGGCAGACACCTGATGGAGATGAGGGAACAAGCTGTAGGAATTTCTGGGAGTAGAGGTGACCAGACAACCTGGAAAGCAGCTCCTCTGAGAGAGGGAAAAAAAATCT
This sequence comes from Mormoops blainvillei, assembly GCA_004026545.1. Taxonomy (NCBI): domain Eukaryota; kingdom Metazoa; phylum Chordata; class Mammalia; order Chiroptera; family Mormoopidae; genus Mormoops; species Mormoops blainvillei. Next base: position 104,065 of record PVJD01004817.1, on the reverse strand, counting down.
GGACTCTTCCCTCCCCCAATTCACTTGCTCTCCTTCCTCAAGTGCCCCTGAAAGTTTTGGAAGCGCAGCCTGGGATGAGCACTTACGTCAAACTGCTCTTGATTGTGTTACAGATATGTGGCTTAGGCATCTGCCAAGGACTTTGAGGGCTGAGGTCTAACACATTTATGGAGATGCCACTTTTTATTTTTAAACAAAACCACACCAAGCATTTTTTTTTAAAATGAGTGAACAGTATCAGGATGTGTTACAAATGATTCGGGTTTGTAGGCATGGTTCATAATGTGCTTTCTCCCACATTCACTCACTTGAGGTCAGCAGGGCAGATGATATTATTTCCATTTTATACATGAGAAAGCTGAGGCACAGAGGTAATTTACCCAAGGTCATGGAACCAAGGAACATAACTCCTGAGTCCGGATGCACATGTTACTGGATTCAGTAAGGACACAACTAGGAAAAGCTGTTCTGTTCTAGCACCTTGGTCACACCCACTCTTACAGATGCCACTGCCCCATTGCTGGGGGCACCTCCTTTTTCAGTCCGCATAGACATGCAGCCCTTCTCTCTGGAATGCATGCGTGTGGAATGCCCTCGGTCCTCTGCACTGGGGCCTCAGCTGCAGCTCCAAGACAAAAGCAGAAAGGACACGTTGAACAACTGGTTACGTGTCCCTTCATCCTACTCAGGATGCCCCAGCACAGTCTCTAAGCAGTCTGTCCTCATCCCCTCTGTGTGGTCTGTTAGGGCAGGACTCCTTTACGTACGCATGGGGTTAGGTGGAATTTAGGATTTTTAGAGATTGCTTGTGGAGCCTCTTCTACCTCCACAAGCTCTAACCCCAGGTTCAGACAGGTTTTCTTCCTCATCTCCACCTCCACACAGAGGGTTTTCCTTGGACAAGGCAGCATTTTTTTTTTTTAAATCTCGGTTACGTTGGAGGCTTCAATGAGGTTGAGAACCACTGGTTGCTGAACTTCTGCCCTCAGGGTTAAACCCTAGAAAGGATCCAAGACTGTGATGCAGGGCCAGAGGCCTTTTGCAGGAATGCTTAAAACAGTGCCGTTGATGATTTGAAATCAAGGGACTTTGGGCAACTTACTTGACAATACTTGTCTCCTCTGACTGTGCTCTGTTTTCACCTGTGTCATCGGCAGTGATCCTTACAGAAGATGAATACATTGAGGCGCGGAGACATTAGCTTACCCAGGATCCCCCAGATGGGAAGGGTGGAGTTGGGATTCTAGCCTAGATATGTTTGACTCCAAAGCTTCACGCTCTCCCAGCACACCCTGCTGTCTCGGGGCCAGCTGGCTCCAATTACTACACCTTCCCTTTATTTGATGACAAGCCCTAATCAAGGCTGGTGACAGTGGGGCTTAACACAGCTAATCCCGCCCGTGGAGAACATATGTGATACCAAAGGGCCCGGCCCTGGCAGAGGAAGTTCCGAGGAAAGCCTGAGGGTGAGAGAGGAGCTTCCCCGGCCAGGCTTCGAAGCCCTGACCTTACCAGCTCTGCGAGGGCCAAGCACGCACTAGCATTTGCTCTGCGTCAGACACGGCACGTTATCTCATTCAGTCTTCCCCAAACTTCTGTGGCTTTCTGCATTTTACAAGGAAGGAAGCAAGGCTCAAAGAGGTTAACTGTTCTGACCTAGAAACCCCTCTGGGAAGTGGTATCGCTGGGTTTGGCTCCAGATCTTTCCCCTGTCGTGGCCCCGCCCACAGCTCTACTGCCTCCCCTCCGAGGGCCGCCCTTTGCCTCTTCGCTGGGTCACATCCCAGGCCCCAGGTGGACTGGTGCCTCCCTTCCAATAATGAGGCAGATGTTGCCGCCTTCCACTGGTGCTGCTGCCTGGAACATACTCATGGTCCTGCCCGTTGCTGTTTTTCCTTCTCAGTGTCCTGGGTTCCCTGCTGCTGCTTGGATTCCAGCTCGTCTGCCCACATCCATCCACTGAGCACAGAAAGGTAAGCCATGGCCTATCAGAGGCTTTCCTCCTCCACACAGGGCGCTGGGCTCACTCCCGTCACTGCCCTGAGTTTTGCTCCATTTGGAGGTGAGTCGCTGCTGATTCTGAGAAGAAACATCATTTATAGAATGTTCACCAGTCCAAACCGGCCTAAGTCCTGTGAGCTTGAAATGAAGATGGTGCCCAGAGTCAGTCTCTGATCAGAGGCAGTGCTGGCTGTGCAGCCCGTATCCCTTAGAATGCTGCAGTTTAGGAGGGGACAGCAAGAAGACCATACACCGGGGAATGGCGGAGCAGTGGCATGAAACTTGTACACTCCAGGGGCACATTCGAGGGCCAGGGGTGTGGATGATTAGAGAGAGGGCCGTGGCCGTGGTTGTGGCTGTGGCTGTGGCTGTGGCCGTGGCTGTGGCCGTGGCCGTGGCTGTGGCTGTGGCTGTGGCCGTGGCTGTGGCCGTGGCCGTGGCTGTAGAAGAGGGCCCTCCTGGGGAGCCATGGTCTTTGACAGAGGACACAGCCTCTGCCAACCTACAGCCAGGCAGGGAGGAAGCAGGGAAGTAAGGCCCTGGCCCTCTCTTTCCTCCCCCCTTCTGTCTTCTGAGGGGAGTCCCTTTAGCTGAACCCAGCCAGACACAGAAGACAACAAGCTGCTGACGCAGTCCTCGAAGACCAGCCTCCTGGGCCACAGGGCTGGGTGAAAAAGGGCAGACCGAGCAGCTGGAGGGACAAACGGGCAGTTTCAAGCAAACCATTCACTGTTGCCTGAACGAGCCTGGTGCTGACCTGCAACAGAGCAGGTGCGCGATGAATGCTTCCTTAGAAGTGGATGAGTGGCATGGCTCTGACAAGGTCCCTAAAGTCCCCTTCTGCTACCTAGGAATGCCTTATGTCTACAGGGAACAAAATGCAGACACTTCGGAGAGGAATAATAGGTCAGCTGAGTGTATCTCAGTGCGACTGCGCTGGCTGGAACCTTTCCTGGGAAAAAGTTTTCAAGGGGAAGTCCAGGAGAGAAGGGAGCTGAGGAAATGAGAATGTGTGCTCAGGTTTGCCTAGATGCGACTCTTCTTGGGAGAAGTTCTTGATGTTCCTGTCTGAGTAGTCTGATTTCTTTTGGGTCTGTGTTTTATGTTCTGGATTTGTTTTTCTAGGCCAGATATAAACCTGTGTTGTATTGTGTTGCATGGGCCACTCAGATGTCAGCTCCGTGAAAGCAGGACCCTGCCTGTCTTGTTTACTGTCGTATTTCCAGCTCTTGGAATATCGCAGGTGCTCAATAAGATAGTTGTTGAATGACTGAATGAGTGTAAAACCTGACCAAGGTCTAAACATCATGTTGGAGATTCACACTCCTCACACCCACCCCATGGGCCTTTGGGCAGAGATTTTGTCATGGAGGGAGTGGAATTAGTGTCCTTATTGGAATTCTGAGCAAACTTGCTGCTCTGCCCTGAGAGGACACAATGAGAAGCCTGCAGCCCAGAAGGCACCACACTGGCACCTGGTGCTTTTCTGACTCCCAGCCTCAAGAACCCTGAGGAATACATTGTGTTGTTTATAAGGCACCCGGTCCACGATACTTTTTAAAGAACTGGGTAATGGGAGAGGCTGGAAGAGTTTTGAGGTGGCATGTTACAAAAAACTTACATGGCTGTGAATCATCTTTTAAAGGCAATTCTGATGAGAGCTGAGAAAGAACAGAAAAGCACTGTAGAGAAAACCTCAGTCTCCTTACAGAAGACCAGAGTGACCCCGAACAGAATATGGGTAGAATAAGAATGGTAGGTGTCATTCTGGTGAGGTCTCAGATGGAAAGGAACCACATGTTTCTGGAAGGCCATACTTGTCATAAAGTGGCAAAGAGCTTGGCTGAGCTGTGTTCGTGTCCTAGTGTGTAGAAGGTAGAACTTGCAAGTGATCAAATTAGAGATTTAGCTGAAGCAATGTCTAAGCAAAGTGTTAAAGCAGTGGCCTGGCTTCTCTTGACTACATGTAGTAAAATGTGAGAAGAGAGAAATGACTTCAAGATGGATTCTTAATTGGAAGGTAAGCCAAACTTAATGATTTGGAAAATTCTCAGCTTATTCATATTGAAAAGAATGAGAAAGCCTGTTCAGGAAAGATGAGGGTTTTGCCAGGAGACCATTGGATAAGGAGATTAGTCAGCCATCTTGACAGAAGCCAGGAGCTATTGTCTAAGACAATGGAAGAGTGCAAAGGAGGGGCTGCTGGTGTCTGCTGGACCTGGCTCACCGCTGCACCACCCCACTTGGTGGTCTCCCCTCCCTGCACTCTGGCGCTGAGCTACTCAGCCATCCCAGGTGCTGTTCAGCGGCTAGATGAGGAGCGGGCTGTGCCCAGCAGAGCATGGGAGCATGGCTACCTCCACCTGGATTTCAACACACAAGGTCTCCCAGCATAGCCGTGGTCCCAGCACCCCAGTCCTAGAGAGCCACAGTGGGCGTAAGGCTGCCCAGAGATGTGGGGCAGGGCAACCTGGAGCCTTGGGGTCCCAACCCCTGTCCAGCAAAGGGGGAGGGCAGGAGCATGCCCTACTGGACCTGGACGGCAGCACATCAAGCCAAGGAGGATTATTCTTGAGCCTTAAGGTCTAATGGAGTTTGCTCTGTTGGGTTTTAGACTTTCTCAGAACCTGTCTTTCCTTTCTTCTTTCCTCTTTCTCTCATTGAATGGGGAATGGCAGTCCTGTGCCTGACCACCACTGTAGTTTGGAAGTGCATAACGTATTTGATCTCACAGGTTCGCAGCTGGAGGGCAGTTTGCCTCAGGGTGAATCAGACTTTGAGTTTTACCCTTATCTGATTTACCAGACACCAAGTCCGCAGGTCCCTTAATCTCAAACATCCTAACCTCCAGAACTGTGAAAATAAATTTACAAGGTTCATAAGTCACCCAGTGTATGGTATTTTTGTTATAGCAGTTGGACTCTCTTCTGTTTTCATTATTAAGTTGTGTTATTTATTACTGTTCAGAATTATCAACATTGTTCATCTTAATAGCTGAATCAATCTACCAGTGTCCTTTTTTGCTGTTGGTGCTCAAATAGACTATCATAGCTGAAACTATTTTATAAATGACCAATTTACTTTGCTGTCTCTCCTAATTTTCAAGTGAGCCTTAATTATATATATATATGAATTGATCTCATTGTGCTTAAAGTATTTCTTCTCAGAAATGAAGAAAAATGGTTTATGTGAGTTACTTTAGAATGTTGAATTTAAAATTGAGCAAAAAGTATTATTATATCTTGGTATGTGATACTTATCAAAATATTAATAAGAACTTTGACATTAAAATTTTTTTCAAAATTATTTATAGATTCTTTTTCTTGGAGAATATGCATTTTAGGACAGTTCTCAAACATAGTTAACTATATGCATTTTGGCTGCCAGGATCGTTATCATCCTTCACCTCAGAGAACAAAGGATTCAGTACTTTCTTGGGTAGTGGGTTTCTTCTTCATGTTTTATTGGAGCTTTATGGAGCTGTGGCTGTCATCTTGCTTGATTATATCCTCAAAATTCTTGCAAATATTATGCATGTTTATTACATGGAATTTAGAAAACAGTGAAAAACTAGAAGAAGAATAACTTCCTTCTTGGACAGGAGAAAAGGTAGTAGCATCTATTTATTTCTGCAACATAAGAAATGAGGAGATACTTATTAAAACAAGGGTCAGACATTTTTTCTTTAAAAATCTGTGGGTCATTTGTGAATATTGTAGGCTTTCTGGGCTACAAAGTCTCTGTCACAAGTACTAAACTCTGCTTTTGTTGCACAGAGGCAGCCATAGATAATACATAAATGAATGTGTTCCAATAAAACTATATTTGGAAAAATAATTGGCAAGCCAGATTTGGCCCATGGCCCACAGTTTGCCTACCACTGTTCTAAACTCAGGTTAGGGAGGGGTTAACTGCAAGTGTACATGGTTCGGAATTTAAAGTTGAAAATTGTCTCCTCCTGGGACTTTAAGGAACACAAAGGACTTGAGAAAGAAAGCGTATTTTTTGTTAAAATATACGAATTATGATTGTTATCAAACTGTTTTTATTACTTAGATAAATCACAATTGAATTCCTGCTGACCCATTGTTTTGTGGCAAAACAGAAAGCAGCAAAAAGAATTAGAAAAACATTTATGGTAAATTCTTAAGGGACAGCATTACTAATTTGTGCATATTATAGTTTAGTATGTATATGAAAACTAGCCACTAAGACATCTTTTTTCCTTCCTCATTACAATAGCATGTCCAACTTTAGGATATGCAAGCATTTCTACAGTGTAAATTATTCTGAGGAAAAGATAATTTGTAAATGCTGTCAAGTAAACTTTGTATTTCTAAATGTCACTCAGGTGACTGGATACACGTCTATAACAACTTTCCCATAATAATGCAGGAAAAGAGGACTGTTTTGGAGAGTGCGGAAGTCCTCTTGCTCCTGCACGCGCACGGTACCAGCAAGGCTCGCTTACACTCTGCTCTTAGTTACTTAATGGCACTTGACAAATGATTATATTTTTAAAACTCATGTGACTTCATTTGCAGATAAGGTAAGACCAAGAGCAGTAAAAAAAAACCTGAGCAAGACTTTAATAAAAAACCATTAGTTATTAACAAGTGAAAATATGTCAATTGTAGAAAGCTTTTAAGTAATGAGACTGTTATAGTGCCTGCCTGACAGACAGTCACTGAGCAAGTTGCTTTACGATTCATAATGTGTGTGGTCAACATCACCCACACGGGAAAGAATTGTGAAACACTGTTTTATTTTCATCACAACTGCCCAGTGTGTTTTTTTAGGTTTACTTTTTTGTTATTAAAAGTATGCATGGTTATTATAGAGAATCTAGAAAACAATGAAAAACTAGAAAAAGGAAATATAAACTTACGCCTAGGGCCACCAGCCAAAGAGAAGTGCTCTTCAACGTGTTATTTATAGAAACTTTCAAACAAAAAGAACAGAGACACTACAGAGTGAAGTAAGGGTGAAGCAAAATATGTGTTTTGCTAACTGATTATCAAGTTACAATGTGAACGTCAGGAGGCCTTGTAATGGGGTTAGAGCCTACTATTCCTGAGGTAGGATATGCAGCCAGTGACTTCGCATGGCCTCTCGACAATGTCGTACAGTTGGATATTGAACGGAAAGCCTGTAGGAGGGCAATGCGAAGTTCTAGGATACATAAAATCCCTCATATTCCTGCTGCTGTATTCAAGAAGAAGCAAAAAACAGTAATCCTTTTAGAAGGAAACATGAAAATGTCCTTATGATTTAGGGTAGACCAGGATTTCTTAAACAGGACACCAAGAAAACTAACCACAAAAGAATTGGACTAAATTAAAATTGAGGGCTTTTGTTTATCAAAATATACCATAAGAGTGATAAGATACTCCATGGACTGGGTGAAGATATTCACAGTAAAATACTTGACAAAAGATTTATGTTCAGAATATATAAAAATGTCCCTCCTAATCATTAAGAAAAAATTAAGCAATCCAGTTTTAAAATGCTCAAAAGACTGGAATAGACACTTCATGTAAGGTGATATTCTAATGCCCAATAAGTGTATGGGAAGGCGCCCAATCAAAATCGTTAGGCTGTAGGGAAGCACAAATGGGAATGAGACAGTGCCAGGGAGGCTCCATATGAAAAATGCTAATGGCACCAAGTGCTGATGAGGATGTGGAACAGCTGGAACTTTCATATATTGATAGTGGGGGTTTAAAATAATGAACTCATATGGAAAACTGGCAGCATATCTTAAAGCTAAATATATACCTGTTTGATGACCTGCCTCTTCTCCTAGGTATTTACCCAAGAGAAATTAGTGCATGTATTCACCCAAACACATGCATAAGGATGTCCATAGCAGTTTCATTTACAAAAACTCTACATTGGAAATAATCCAAAGTCTGTCAGTAAGAGGATGGATAAATTTAGTATATCCATAACTCTGAACAGCAACTGAAAAAAATAGACTTCTGTTTCTAATCAAGATGGAACAACAGGGATTGGGTTTAACTTCTGAACTAAAAAAAGAGCAAAATGGGCAAGACAGAGTGACAGGGACCAGATTTCCCCTTACTGTTCCACCTGAAACAACCAACTGAAACAAAACCAGACAACACGTATGAAAAACCTTGGTATCAGTCAATAAAATACAATGATCCCTCAGAGACGGGAAACACATGAGTCGAACCCTAAAATTTCCCCAGCTAACTGCTTTCAGAGAATTTTCTACCCTTGGAATGGGAGGAGGAAATGGGAATCCAGTCCAAACCTGCTGGAATCCTTGAGTTAAGGAAAGGGACTGGAAAGTCCAGTGACGCCAAGGTGGAGAGCCTGCAGAGCAGAGTACTAAAGGGGAAAGAGCTACCCAGAGAGGCGACTGTCGAGATCCGTGGGGTATAGTTCGTTGCTGATGAGCACACACAGGCGAGGAGACAACGTGAGGCCGGAAAAGAGCCCTCCAAAAGACTCCAGGGAACAGTGCCTAGTACGCAGCACCGGGAACAGCAACTCTTCCCAGCAGCCAGACTTTAAAAACTCGTAATCCACAGTCACTGCAGAGAATTCTCAGGAAACTCTTGCCTTACTACTAGGGGAATAATTGACCCTAAACTGTGAATTCTTTTGGACTTAACTAACAAATCATAAAAGTCCTACGGAAAAGGATCAAACTGTTACTACGTACCTTAACTATCCTAGCATAAAGCTCATGAATATAGGAGTATAAAATTATTGCACACCCAAAAAGGTAAAATTCAAGATGTCTGGTATTTAGTTAAAAATTACAGGCATGCACAGAAGCAGAAAAATATTAGCATTATTCTTCATAATGGGTAGAATAATCAATCAGTTGAAATGAACTCAGAACTGACACAGATTTAGAATTTGAAATAAGGATGTTAAAAGTTGTTAAAACTATATTCCATATATTCAAAAAGTTAAGTACAGGCATGGAAAACATAAAAAAAACCTTCATCAGGCTTGTCAAGATGAAAATGACAAGGTTTGAAATGCAAAATACACTGGGTCTGATTAATTGCAGATTAGACAGTGCAGAAGAAAAGATAAGTGAACTTAAAGATTTAACATTAGAAACTTTCCAAAATGAAGCACAGAATGAAAAAAATAATTTTAAAGGATGAAAAAGAGCATCAGTGGGCTCTGGGACAACTTCAGTTGGGGTTATGTAGGTGTAACTGGAATGCCAAAAACAAAGCAGTGGGGGGTAACATAAAATATATTTTAAAAATATTATTAGAAAATGTCACAAATTTGATGAAAACTGTGAACCCAAGAATATCAATGAACTGCAAGCACTAGAAATATGAAGAAAATGGCACCAAGTCATATCGAAATCAAATTACTCAAAACTGATGATTAAGAGAAAAAAATCAAAAACCTCCTAGAAAAAAAGACATATTGCATACATAGAAACAAAGATAAGGATGACAACATATTTCTTGTCTCCTATTACTCATGCAAATGAAGCAATATCTTTAAAGTATGAAAGAATTAAACTTTCAACCTAGAATTCTATGCCCAGAAAAATATCTTCTAAAAATAAAGACATTTTTAGATTTTCAAATGCTGCACTGTATGTGTACCATAATAACTGTTAAAGGAAGTTCTTTAGGGAGAAGGAAATGATATCAGATGGAGATATGGATCTATACAAAGGAATGAAATGCCCCAGAAATAATAGCTACATAAGTAAAAGTGTAAGGTTTAAAAAAGTTATTTGAATCTCTTTTAAAGATTGGCTCTTTAAATAAACATAATACTAATGTGTTGTGGGGTTTATAACATAAACTCTATGACAATGATAGTATACATGCCAGAAGAGGATAAATGGTGATATTGTGAGGTTCTTATAATATATGTAAAATAGTATCACATTAGTGAAAAGAAAACAATGATCAGATGTATACTCTAAACCCTAAAACAACCATTAAATAAACAAAACAAATAATTTTTTAAAATCTTTATTGTATATTTTTTCTATTACCATTTAGCCTCCTTCTACCCCCGTCTGCCCAGCATTCAGCACTGTTGCCCATGTCCGTGAATCCTTTTTTATTTTTGCTCAATCTCTCCACCCCCTAATCTTCTGCTCCCCACAATTTTAGTTCATAAGTTAAAATAGGAAAAAGATAAAATCATAACAATATTCAAATAATTCAAAAGAAGACAGAAGCTTAGGAAAAGAGATCAAATAACAGATGGTACAACTAGAAAACAAATGGCAAGATGGCAGACTTAAATATAATTATATTAATGACAAAATATCTCAACTAAAAGGCAGAAAATGACAGAGTGGATGAAAAACAAGACATATAGCCCTGGGTGGGTAGTTTAGTTGGTTGGAGTGTCATCCCACACACCAAAAGGTTGTGGGTTTGATCCCTGGTCAGGACACCTACCTAGATTGTGGGATCCATCCCCTGTTGGGGCATTTACATGAGGCAACCAATTGTTGCTTCTCTCTCACATATCTCTCTCTCTCTCTCTCTCTCAGATCAATAAACATACCCTTGGGTGAGCATTTAAAAAAACAGCACCAAAGAAAAAAAACAACAACATACAACCAAATGCTATCTGTATGAAATACACTTAAACATAAATACACAAGTAGGTTAAAAGTTAAAAGATGACATATTAGCACTAGTTTATTAACACTAGTAAAAAAGAAAGCTAGAGGGACTTTACTATATCAGATAAAGTAGATTTCAGAGCAGAGAATATTACCAAGGATAAAGAGGGTAATTTCATAATGATAAAGGAGTCAATTCATCAAGAGGACAAAATCATAAACATTTATTTCAAATGACTGAAGCAAAATCTTATAATGGTAAAGAGAAATAGATAAATGCACAATTATAGTCAGATTTCAATACCCCTTTTCTAATATTGGCAGTGAATATAGACAGAAAAATTAACAAGAATGTAGAAGACTTAACTATGACTATCAACCAACGTGACCTAATTGACATGGTATGTAGAACATTCCATCAAACAAAATCAGATATGCATTTTTTCAGGTGCATGAAGAGCACTACAAGAACATTTATTTTGGGCCATAAAACAAGTCTCAATATAACAGAGTTCAAGTTACAGATAGTTCTCTGATTGCATGGGATTAAATTAGAAATCAACAACAGAAAGATAACTGGAAAATTACCAAATATTTGAAAATGAAATAATACACTTCTAAATAATCCATGGGTCAAAGAAGAAATGAAAGGGAAATTAGGAAGCATTTTGACCTGACTGAAACTGAAAACACAAAATATCAGAAATTGTGAGATGTTGCTAAAACTCTACTTAGTGGGCAATTTGTATAACTAAATACCTATAAAGGCAAAAATGTTGTCAAATCAACAACATTAGCTTCTACCATAAGCAACTAGAAAAAGAAGAGCATTTAAGACTCAAAGTAAGTAGAACGGAAATAAGGCTTTGATCAGCGTGGCTTAGTTGGTTGGGCATCATTCCCCAAAGTGATGATGGTTCAATTCCTGGTCAGGGCACATGCCTGGGTTTCGGGTTTGGTACCAAATTGGAGCACATGTGAGAGGCAACTGATCAGTGTTTCTGACATCAAAGTTTCTCTCCCTTTCTTCCGCTTTTCTCTTCTCTCTAAAAATAAATAAGTAAAAATCTTTATTAAAAAAAGTAAGAAAGGAAATAAAGATCAAAGCAAAAATCTATAAAATAGAAACAAAAACTATAGAAAACCATTTAAATCAAAAGCTGTTTTTTTGAGAAGATTAATAAAATGGATAAATCTTGAACCAGAGAGATCAGGATTTTAAAAAAGTGAAGACAGAAGTTACTATTAGCATCAGACAGTAGTGACAGTGCTACCAATTCTGTAGACATTAACAAGATAATAAGGAAATGTTATGAATACCTTTATTCCTGTAAATTCAACAACTTAGATGAAAAGACAAACTATTTGAAAGATGCAAACTATCAAACTCACTCAAGAAGAAATGGATAATCTGAACATTTCTATATTTATTAAAGAAATGGAATTTCTTTGTAGTTAAAAACTTTCCTGCAAAGAAAACTTTAGATCCTGATGGCTTCCCTGGTGAATTCTTACAAACATTTGAGGAAGAAATAATACTAATTTAATACAAACTCTTTCAGAAAATTGAAGAGGTAGAAAACTTCCCAACTCATCCTGTGAGACCAGAATTACATAACAAAGCCAAATAAAGATATCATAAGGTAAGAAAACTATAAGTAATCACCCATCATAAACATAGATATCGAAGTACTACATAAAATTTCAGCAAATTAAGTTCCATATTATAGGAAGTGATAGTACATCACGAATAAGAGGGCTTTATTCCAGGAACACATGGTTGGTTTAACATTTAAAAATGAATCAGTGTATTTCATTACAAATATTAACAGAGTAAAAAACAAAAACCATATGATTATCTCATTAAATACAGAAAAGTTTTGACAAAAATCTGACATTCATTCCTGATAAAACATCTCAGTAAAATAGGAATAAAAAGAAACTTTCTTTAATCTGATACAGGACATATACCTAAAACCTATAGCTCATCATACTTTATGGTGAAAAACTCAATGTTTACCTTCTAAGACCAGGAAAAAGACAAGGCTGTCTTCTCTCACCACTTAATGATTCTGCATTGTACTGGAACTTCCAAACAGTATAATTGGTCAATGAAAACAAATAAAATGCATCCAGATTGGAAAGAAAGAAGTAAAATTGTCTTTACTTGCAGACAGCAAAATTGTAGAAAATCTGATGAAATCTAAAAAGGGCTACTTGAATAAGTGAATTTAGCTAGGTTATTGGATATAAGACCGATATGCAAATAACCAATTGTATTTCTATATACTGCCAATGAAAAATGAAAAAATTAAAAAAGAATATAATTCACGTTAGCATGAAAAATATGAAATACCTAGGGAATAAATCAAACAAAAGAGGTGAAAGACCTATACACTTATAACTACAAAATATTGTTAATGAAAGGCTTACAGTAAATAAATGGAGAAATATACCATGTTTATGAGTCAAGAAACTCAATATTGTTAAGATCCCATTCTCCCCAAAATGATTTATAGATTAATACAATTCCAGTAAAGGTTTCAGCAGACTTTTTTGCAATAATTGACAAAGTGATTAAAAAACCCTTATGAAAATGCAGAGGACCTAGAATAGCCAAAGCAACATTCAGAAAGAAGAACATTATTGCCCCGGCTGGCGAGGCTCAGTGGATTGAGTACCGGTCTGCGAACCAAAGGGTCGCTGTTTCGATTCCCAGTCAGGGCACAGGCCTGGGTTGCAGGCCAGGTCCCCAGTAGGGGGTGTGCAAGAGGCAACCACACATTGATGTTTCTCTCCCTCTTTTTCTCCCTCCCTTCCCCTCTCTCTAAAACTAAATAAATAAAATCTAAAAATAAACTTTAAAAAAAAGAACAAAATTGCAAGAGTCAGACTATTTAATATTTATATTACCATCAAGCTACAGTAACCAAGATAGCATGTTATTGGTATAAAGGTAGATAGTGGAACAGAACAGAGTACAGAAATAGATCTGCAAATATATGGGCAACTGATTTTTGGCAAAGGTGAGAGGGCAATCCAATGGAGAAAGGATAGTCTTTTCAACAAATAATGCTGCAAAATTGTATATCCACATGCAAAAGGATGAACTTCAATCCATACCTTGTAAAATATACAAAAATTAACTAAAATTTATCATATATAAAATTTGTATCTTTAAACCTTCTGGAAGAAAACTAGGGAGAAAATATTTGTGATTTTGCACTAGCCAAAGATTTTTTTGAGATATAGCACCAAAGTCACAATCCATAAAAGGAAAAGCTGACGAGTTGAACTTTATCAAAACTACTAACACCTACTGTTCTAAAACACTCTAAAGAGAATGAAAAGGCAAGCCAGACTGAGAGAAAACATTTACAAAGCATATGTTTGATAAAGGATGTGTATTCAGAATATACTATAAGCAATTCTCAAAATTCAGTAATAAGGAAAAACAGCCCTATGTGAAGTAAGCAAAATATTTGAAATGATACTTCACCAAGGAAGATGCATGGTTGGCAAATAAGTTTATGAAAAGATACTCAGCATCATTCGTCATTAGGGAAATACAAATTAAAAGCACAATGAGAAATGAGATACAACTGCATACCTACTAGACTGGCCAAAATTAAAACTACTGGTCATACTGAGGAAGGACTGATGGGCTTGTGGAGAAATTGGCTCCCTCCTTCCCTGCTGGTGGGAATATAAAAATGGTAAACTACTTTGGAAAACAGTTTGTAAGTTTCTTTAAAAGCTACACATATACCTATCATATGATCCAGTATTTACACAAGAGAAGTGGAAATATATATCCATCCGTAGACTCGTACATGCATGTTCATACCAGGTTTTGCCGTAAACTGGAAACAACTGAAATGTTTATCAACAGGTGAAGGGATAAATCATGGTTTATCTGCACAAAGAAATACTACTCAACAATAAAAAGAAAAGAACCGTTGATACATGCTATAACATGGGTGAATCTCAAAATAGTTATGCTGAGTAAAAGAATATATACAAAAAGTGGACATGCCATATTATTCCATTTATATATCTTCTAGGAAATGGAAGGAAAGTAATTTATAATGAGAGAATGAATATCAGTGTTTGTGGAGGATAAGGGGGTAGAAAGGAAGGGGAATTACCACGGGGCGCAAAGAAACTTCTGGGGTGATGGATATGTATATTATCTTGATGATAATGATGGTTTCATGGGTGAATACATAGGAGAAAACTTACCAATTCTTATCCTTTGAGTATGTATGATTTCCTGAATGTCAGTTATATCTCAATACAGCTATTAAAAATGCACTACTGATATAAGCAACAACTGAGTGAACTTTTTCTTATTGAACATAAGAAGCCAGACCCAAAAGTTTCTACAGTATGAAGTATGATTCCATTTATATTTAGTTCAAGAACAGGCAAAGCTAATTTGTGCCGACAGTGAAACCAGAATAATGGATACCTGTATTGGGGGCAGGGGTTAGGTACTGGCTAGCAAGGGGCATGAGGAGACCTTCCAGGATGTGGTGGGACACATTCTCCGTCTTAACCTCGGTGGTGGTTATTGATTAGGTCTTTAAAGTGTAAGAAGTCACACATTTACAGAGAGTGTCCTTGATTCTTGTTATGTGTTTTGTACCTTAGTAAAGACAGGAGGAGGAGGAGGAAGGAGACAGTGCAGCACACAGATGCCAGCACTGAGATGTGATGTTGTCCTTTGAGGGCTACCAGGAAACAAAGATGCTCTTCAGAGAACAGCATACAGTGCACTCTCAGTAGCTGGTGTCCAGCCGCAGATCCCTTCCAGAGCTGGAAGCTGACCTTGAAGCAGGCACTGTGTCTTTTCCAGCTGGTATTTGTCAGACCTTCTGTTTCTAATGGCATGCTTCTGAAAAATTAAGAGTATTTTTACTTATGAGAAATGAAGAAATTAAGTAAAAAGACTTTATTAAGAACTGGGAAGAATGTCAATGTTCATTAATTCATGGTGTGCCAAATCTCTTGGATTCAAATTCAATGACAGAGAAAGCAAATCTGCTTCTGTTACAAACAGAGCAGCAAATTTGGGATTTTGTGTTTGGAAAGTCTGTTGCAGTGAAGCAGAAAGAGGACATCTTCAGGCTTTTAGTTTGGGCTTAATGGGGCAGTCTTGGCCTCTCAGCCTCCTGCTAGACCAGGGTCAGTGTTTCCCTCAGATCTCTGATTTTTTTCTGGGTATGCTTGTTACCTGTGTGCAGGTGGCACAGAGTGGAACATAGAATGAACAACTCTGCCTGGAACCTGGTTTTCACACTGGCCAATGCTTACGGACTTCAGCCACAGGCAGGGTCTGTCTGCCCAGCCCTTGGGGGGCCTCTGCCCTCTCCAACCTTGGTTCACTGAATTTGAATTGGTTTCCGTCACCCCAGCCTTGTGCTACCTACTAGGTCTGTTCTGTGGAGAAGGAGCCTTGGTCCCATCCATGCCGGAGTCAGCAGCCATGCCTAGTGCCAGGAAGACTGGGAGGAAGTAATTACCGTCCCTTTCCCTGCACGGTGGCTCTGCAATCAGCTTTCGTTGTTAACCCCTGCCTGCTCCAGATCCCTCCATCTCCAGGTTGTGAAAGGAGCTGTTATCTTGTAGAAAAGCTCCAAATCAAGGAGAGAAACATGAAAGACCTAGAAAAACTTGGGTTACCTATTCTAGTTTTAGAAGTTTGTGAAGATGCTGAGGGACCATCAGAGGAAGCAGATGCTGGTGAGAATGTCAGCTGGAAAACTGAGGCAGCCACCCCACATTTTTAATGGCAAAAATGATAGCCGTTGAGTTTTGATTATTCCTCCCTTTGGCACCCTCTGCCATGATCTCTTTAAAGAACTCTTTTTGGTATTTAATCGGTACTAAGTTCAGGGACAAAAAAAAATTATTTTTATGTCGTGAATATTTCTTTTGTTTAAGTGTTTTTCCTGCTTCACAGAAACACTCACAATCCAAGTTTATAAATGCCTTCCTTTGGAAGTTTGTAGTTCCATTTGTAACAGTATTTTAAAATAAATACATTATAAATTTGTTATTATTGTCTAAACAAACCCTACTCTACCCCATATATCAAATGTGATCTTACTACAAACAAGCCAAGTTATACAGAATAGATTTTGTGTGTGTGTTTTGACCCTAATAAAGTGACTTTGGGACTATAACAGGTTATAAGAAAAATGAGTATTTTTGTACTTTAATTTTTCCTTGAACTTTCCATTCCCTCCCACACTTATACACACAAAACCCAAACCATAAAAAGGTGCTTCTTAAATAGCTTCTAAATTCCCCACTATGTTATGTTTCCAGGCCAGATTACAGTTAAAACAAAGTTTTGACAGACAGAATAACTTATCACTTACACCACAAATCTTGGTCTTTGGAAAAGAAAATGAATCACAGGGCACAGTCTCGAGGCCACTGTGCTCCTGTGCATGCCAGTGGTCCACCTTGTCCGGCACATGGTGATGGTACCTGGTCCTCAGCGATGGAAGGATTTGTCAAGTGGAGTCTTCACACACCAGCTGGCTTCCTTCCCTGTCATGGGATGCTCACTCCTTGGTTCATTTGGAGAAACAGAGGAGAAGTCAATGTCCTTTCGTTCCTAATTATATTCTCTTTCTATTGCTTCTTGTATATTTGATGCATGTTTTTACTTATGGCCAAGTTCATTTTTCCCATTAATTCATTAAACACTCATCAAGTGTCTATGATATGAATTTGGACTGAAGCTAGATTGCCTAGTTGATATCCTGGTACTGCGGCTTACTAATTCTGGACCATGGGCAAGACCCTGGCCTCAGTTTTGCCATCTGTAAAATGGAAATAATAATCGTACTTCTTGCATAGGTTGTTTGAAGGATGATATATGCATTATAGATAAAGCGTTTAGGATGTTGTCTGCCCCATAGTAAATACTATGTGAATGTTGTTGTCATTGTTTGCTGTTATTGTTATGACAAATGCCAGCCTTATGCTCAAACATGCTTTTTCTCAAAGTGCTTTCCTCCTAACCTTTTTGGCACAATCTCAGCCTAGGCCTGATTTATCTCAAGCAGAGTTTCTCAGTCTCAGCATCATTTTGGGCCAGAAAATTATTTGTTGTGGGATTGTCTCATGAACTTCTGGAAGTTTAGCGGCATCCCTGGTCTCCCACCCACTAGATGCCAGTAAGGTACTTCTCCGGTTGTGACAACCAAAAATGTCTCCAGATGTTTCCAAATGTCTCCTGGGGGACAAAAGTGCCCCAGCTGAGACCTATCCAGTTAAGCTGGTAAGCCCTCCTGCAGAGGCAGCCCTGTAGCTCCCTGCTTACCAGGGAGGGCCCTGGTTACATGTTGTCTTCTCTCTGAGCTTGTTTTTAAAAATCCAGGTTATATGTTACATGTCCCTCTTAACCACATGTTTGGAAACATAGGGACATTTCCGTTGTTTCTACTGAGGCCTTCTCAGTAGGGAGGGCTCTCTTTAGAGACGACGATAGTCTTCTTAGAACTACTCTTCAGGGCTGCCCTTGAACACAGGCTCCCAGCCCTCTATAGTTTAAGGCATTTACTGCTTATCACTACGAAGAACACGCAGGGGTCGCAGGATCTCGCAGGATCACACAGGAGGAGATCGCGCGGCTGGGCTCTTGATCCACCTCTTCCCCCCTTCCCTTGCTGAGTGAGCACTGATGGCTAACATGGAGAGAATGCTTACCCTGTGCCAGGCTCTAAGCCCTCGCTAAGGACCGGCCTGTAAGGGTCCACACTTACCGTCGAAGGCAGTTATTGTTATTACAGCTTCATAGATGAGGAAACTTCAGCTTAGAGACATAAAGACCACAGCTACCAAGTGGCAGAAGCATGCGTTCAGACCTGGGCAGCTGATCCCAGGTTCTTAACCGCTGTGGTGCTTGTCCATGTCAGCCAAGCAGCACCACCGATGATCCCTAGAAAGCAGCAACCGACTCCTTGGAGTGCGCCCTGCCTGAGCCCTAGCTAGATTTAGGCTCCTAGCTCTCATCCTGGTCACATACTCAGGAGCCTCAGGCTGACCTGAAACATGATGGGAGTGGCTTGGTTTGGTTTTGTAATGGTAATAATGTCACAGCTGAGACCCGCCTGGCCCCACCCCCATTTCTTTGCTCTCCGGTGCTGAAAACCACACTCTCTTCTTCCCTGACTGCGAGCTTCGGCTGCTGACAAGGCTCACTGTGCTGTAAACTAGCCTTGTCAATTGGATTAAACCTTTGGAGCTAAGCCCTTAGGCCGCTGGCACCAGGTGTCCTAATTTTCCTAAGACTAACCTCTTTAAAACTATTAATCCTATAAGCAAAAAGGGATCACTCTTATACCTTTAGTTCTGTCCCAGACACAGCACTCCATAAAAGCCAAATATAAAGAACTAAGTGTGGAACAAGAATTATACCTCATTTAAAGGGCCTTTACTACAGTTTTATTGTATTGAATATTTTTCAAAATATGTTGGCCATTGGAAGCCATGGTGTCTTTTCCCCTCTGTTACATCAATACTTTATGCCAACAGGTTATGATTTAGGTCGTAAATCCACGTTACCTGATTTCTCTTTGGCCTACCTCAGTTTCCTTTTGCCAAGTCTACATGGATCTGCTTCAGTTTTCCACTTTGTATTAAAACCCTTAGCTTTGAGGTAATTTTCCCTACAGTATTTATTTATTTATTTACTTATTTAATATAGTTGATTGATTATGCTAGTACAGTGTCCCAACTTTTTCCCCCTTTGCCCCTCTCTGCCTAGTATCCCCATTCCCTCCAGCAATCCCCCTTCCCCTTAGTTCATGTCCATGGGTCGTACGTATAAGTTCTTTGGCTCCTCCATTTCCTATGCTATTCTTAATATACCCCTGTCTATTCTGTACCTACCAATTTATGCCCCTAATCCCTGCACTTTCCCCCAATTATCCCCTTTCTCCTCCCAGCTGATAACCTCCAAATGATCTCCATGTCTATGATTCTATTTCTGTTGTGCTTGTTTGCTTAGTTTATTTTTTAGATTCAGTCGTCGATAGTTGTGAATATGTTGCCATTTTAATGTTCATAGTTTTGATCTTCTTTTTCTTAAATAAGTCCTTTTAACATTTCATATAATAATGGCATGGTTATGATGAATTCCTTTAGCTTTTCCTTGTCTGGGAAGCACTTTATTTGCCCTTCCACTCTAAATGATAGCTTTGTTGGATGGAGTAATCTAGGTTGTACGTTCTTGCTTTTCATTCTTTAAAAAAAAAAAAAAAAGATTTTATTTATTTTTAGAGAGAAGAGAAGGGAGGGAGAAAAAGAGGGAGAAAAACACCAATGTGTGGTTACCTCTCGTGCACCCCTTACTGGGGACCTGGCCTGCAACCCAGGCTTGTGTCCTGAGTGGGAATTGAACCAGTGACCCTTTGGTTCACAGGCTCAATCCACTGAGCCACACCAGCCAGGGCTAGGTCCTTGCTTTTCATCACTTTGAATACTTCTTGCCAGTCCCTTCTAGCCTGCAAAGTTTCTTTTGAGCAATCAGCTGATAGTCTTATGGGAACTCCTTTGTAGGTTGACCCTTTGCTTTTCTCTTGCTGCTTTTAAGATTCTCTGTCTTTAACTTTTGGTCTTTTAATTATGATGTGTCTTGCTGTGGTCCTCTTTGAGTCAATCTTATTTGGGATTCTCTGAGCTTCCTGGACTGATATGTCTATTTCCTTCACCAAATTAGGGAAGTTTACTTTCATTATTTTTTCAAATAAGTTTTCAGTTTCTTGCTCTTCCTCTTTTTCTTCTGACATCTCTATGATTTGGATGTTGCTATGTTTGGGGGTGTCCCAGAGGCTCCTTAGCTTATCCTCATTTTTTTTAAATTCTTTTTTCTTTTTGCTCTACTGATTGAATGCTTATTTCTTCCTTGTGTTCCAAATAGTTGATTTGAATCTCGGCTTCATCCCCTCTACTGTTGGTTCATTGCAGATTTTTCTTTATTTCACTTCATGTAAACTGCATATCTACCTGTGTCTTTTTATGCTGTTGCTGTACTCACTGAATTCTTTGAGCATCCTGATAACCTGTGTTTTGAACTCTGCATCTGATAGGTTGGTTATCTCCGTTTCATTTAGTTCTTTTTCTGGTGTTTTGTTCTATTCTTTCATTTGGGCCATATTTCTTTGCCTCCTCAATTTGGCAGGCTCCCTGTGTTCATTTCTATGTATTAGGTAAAGCTGCTTTGACTCCCTGTCTTAGTAGTGTGGCCTATTGTAGAAAAGGCACCTGTAAATTGCGTGGGGCAGAGCCCTAGATAATCACCAGGGCAGGGCAACCCACTTCACCACTTTGTGGCTCTGTGGGGGGAGGGTTTAGAGAGGGGACAATGCCACTGCCTGGCTTCTGGAGGTTGGCCTGGAGCTTGCCCTGTTTTGAGTCACTTCACTTTCTTCCCATATGTGACTGGTGCCCTTCCAGCTGTTGCCCTGTTGCTGAATCCCCGAGAGTGTGGGTCTGTGTAAGTTCTAAGACCATGCAGTCCCTTTCAGAGGAGTCTCCTGAAAATCTGGTAGTTTCTTCTGCCTCCCTAACCCCCACTTGCTTTTACAGCCAGAAGTGACAGGAATTTATCTTCCTGGAGCTGGAACCTTGGGCTGTGTGGTCTGGCCTCGGGCTGGGATCCCTCACTCCTGAGGTATCCCTCTTGATTTTTATCTACCATATGTCAATGTGGGACCACCCATTCCGCTGCCTCTCTGTGCCACACCAGATCTCCAGGCCTCTCCACCCATCTCCACATCTCTGCCTCTCCTACCCATCCGGATGATTGTGACTTCTTTAAACCTTGGTTAGCAGACTTCCATACAGCTCGATTTTCTGACAGGTCTGGGTGATATTTGTTCTGAGGTCTAGTTGTAATTTTTTCTGCAGTTGTGTGAGGAGGTGAAGTGTGTTTACCTACGCCTTTCACAGGGAAGGCATGGCACACGGATGCACAGACTCACAGGAGGAGGGCTTAGAGTTTACTCTTGAATTAATCGTGGATTCAGACATTGAAGGAGGTTTATTGAGCATGTGCTGTGTGCAGGGACCATATGGGCAGTGAGGATGTGATGGGGGCATACCAGCCCCTCCCTGGAGTTGCTCAGAGCCTGATGGGGGATGAATAATTGCACTGCAGTTGATGTGACTGTATGATCATTCTGGACATTGTGTTTGAGGTCACAGTGGAGAATGATGATGCCAATAGTGACAACTAACATTTATGAGCACTTTCTACACACTTGGCACTGTTCTTTCTTCAAATTATCTATTTTTTAATCCTCTCAACAACTGTGTGAGGCAGGAGTTATGATCATCCCCATTTTACAGATGAGGAAGTTGAGGCTCGAAGAGCAGTTCCCTAAGCTGAGTGTTAAAAGCCAAGAAAGAATTATCCAGGGGCAGATTCTGCAATAAGGGAACAGCAAGGACAAAGACACAGAGGCAAGTGGACGAGATGCCCTCTGTGTATTACGGGGGCATTAGGAGCTGGGGCTACACCATCAGTTCTGCCCATGATGGAATGATTTCAACCATGTGACCCTCAGCCTGTGTTTCTTGACACCCCAGTCTAGCTTTCTTATGGGCCCTTTAATTATCTAATGCCCTTAGGTGATTGGGTGAACTACTTAACCTTGAAGTGGTGTTTGCTAAGCTAGACTTTCAGATTAGGCTTGGGGCAAATAACAGCTGTGCCTCCCTGGGAGAGTCCCAGGGCTGGCAGGTTGTTAGTCTTCCAAGCTGGACTTCAAGTCACCTTGGGCAAATCGTCTAGCTTCGGTGATGTTTTGTCCTAGAATGCTCAGGTCTGTATCCCCAGAACCTACCACAGAGCCCTTGCACATTATACTCTGTACAATGAGGACACCAGTTAGTGCAAGGCATTTCACGTGGTTAATTATAATTCAAATGAAAGCCTTTACACTGTTCAGTGAAAGATAAGGAATAAAAAAATAATCCCACATCTCAAGCCTTAACTAGTCACCATTGATCTAAACCCTTACGTGCAGAGTCGGCAGATTACTAGGAAAACCATCTTGGCCTCTTCTCCGTGCAATTTTAGTTCGCAGCGGGTGGGTGCAGATGAGAGCAAACCAGAGGTGGGATTTTTTCCATCCATGGGCCATGCCTGGTGGAAAGCAGCCTTTTCATCAGGGGAACGCAGATCGAGTATGCAGCAGGACAGAAAAGGCTGGAGCCCCCGATTGTGCCTTGTCTGATGGCTTCTTCTTTGCAAGGGCTGATTGATCCCTGACACTGAGTGGGGGGAGGGTGATGATCGCATTAAAATATCTGCTCATAGGCAAGGCCCTTCCTGCATACCCTCTCTCCTCCTCTGAAGACTTTCTGGAAAACAGCAAAAGCAACGAGGCAGCCTTCTCCGTACACCCGGTCACCCTGCACCCTCATTTCTGTTGACTTGGCGAAGGGCTTGGCTGTCAGGTTTCTCCCCGCCTGTGCAGGGTAATCTGTGCTGATTGACTTGTCCATTGTCCTTCCCCTGGAGCTAAAAACAAAACAGGAAAGGCTGCTTGGGGGGGATAGAAAGGAACTTAGTGGCCAAATGCTGTTGCTTTCCAGGCATTGGACACAGGCTCATTCTCTCTGAGAAACTTACATCCAGAGGCAGTGACTTTGAAAGGACCGTGGCTGTGGAATTAGAGACAGATGCTTAGCTGGCCATGAGCAGATATTAAATTGTATTAAACTATGCAAACTGCATTTCTCATGCAAGGCTTGTTTCAACCTTACATCAGCCCTTGGGCTGCATTTGCATTTCTATAGAGAATGAAATAAAAGCCGAATGTCACTTACTCATTTCTATTCATAACTGTGAGCTATTATTATTCTAGCTTGTGTCTCCCGGACACAACACGGCCAGATTAATCTTGCAAACCTCCATCGAGAGCTAGTTTAGTTCCCAACATTTCACTTTATCAACTCATGTTTATAAAGGCCCAGGTGCTGAGAAGGATGTAAGCAGACATGAGATGAGACTAATTTTAAGGTCACCAGACATCCAGCTTCACTTGGGACCATGCTTGTTTATTATGGCTGTTATCCTGCTGTAATTATTCATAGCACCTCCTTTCACTCTCGGAATTGTTAATGACGAATTATATGGCCATCCTGCTTGGGCCTGTCAAGTGCCCGTGAGTTAGCTGGGGTGGAAAACATGAATGGAGACAACTTCAGAACAAGGTGGAGCCTGGGGGCAGAGGGGTATAGATGGTCAGAGGAAGGGAGGGAGGGAGCCCGGGGCTGAGGTTGACAGGAAGACTCTGGGGCCTGGGCCTCAAAGGGCAAGAACTCCTCACAAAGGGGGAAGGAGGCCTGGATGGGTGTCGGGGGACACAACGAGGAAACATGTGTTCAGGGTCTCAAGAGGCTACATAGATGGAGGTTTCTCCTGAGACGAGGGGAAAACAACTGGAGAGATGGGAGGGGAAGGTCCAGAGGGCTTGAAGGGCAGATAGAGAGCTCATGCTTGGCCCTGGATGCTGGAGGATGCCCTAGGTCCTGGCATTCAAACCCAAAGTGAATAGGAAGGTGGAACTGGTCCTAGTTTAGGACTGGTCTGTCATCCAACGACAAGTTGCAGATACAGGATTTGAACCGCCGTGGCTGCCTCTGGACTGTGCTCTGCACTATCGCGCCGTCCTTCCTGCCTGTCTCCCACAGCCCGTGCCATGAACCAGGGAAATTAAAACTTCCACACATGACAGGGTGAGGCAAATGGATGTTCTGGTGTCTTCGGTTTCCTCTAAGCAGAAGCCTCCAGCCAAGAGCTGACATGAGCTTGCTGTTTTAACATCAGTTAAAATTATTTTAGCATGATTTTTGACAGAAAATAACCAAAAGCATGCACTTATAGGAGCAGGCTGCGCATGAGGACGGGGGGGGGCGTCAGAGGACGACTCGGCACGGGGCGTTTATCTGTGCTCCGGGTGGGTAATCATCTCATTAGAGACTTCACTTGAATTGACTGTAGTTAGAACTAAGGCTCCACATGAGCTGCCAAGCTATTCATTTTGTCTTATGTCTGCTTTCTCTTTCCTTCAGTCCTTTTTTTTTTTTAACCAACTAATATCATTTTTTGAGTGCCCAAGATATGGCCGCCAAACCCTGAGCTCGATGCTCATTTCGCTGTCACAGGAATAATCAGTCCTATGAGATCAGAGCATGTCTGTTTTACGGATGAAGAAAACGAGCTTCGGGACGGGTGAGAGCTGCTCAGGGTGACCAGCTGTGTGTTGTTGGATGCGTTGCCAGGAGACGCAGTCTCTGTGACTAGTCTGATGATTTTCCAGGGATGCTGGTGAGGAAATTAAACATCAGACAGAAAGCAGTATGCAGTTAGCTGTACCCTAACCTCAGTGTGTCTCAGCACCGCTTAAGGAGCTGAAAAAATACAGGTTCCTGGGCTCATCCCCAGAAATTCTATTTTAGTGGATCCTGGTAAGCCTCTGTGTGTGTCTGTGTGTGTGTAAGAGACGGTAGGGTGCGTCAGCATCTACTGGAGGGCATGTTAAAACAGATGCCAGACCCCGCCCCCAAAGCTTCTGATTCAGATCTTGGGTGGGGCCTGGGAATTTGCCTTTCAGGTGGTGCTGACTATACTGGTCTGGGCAGCATACCTGGGAACTGCTGCCTTAGCGGTTGCAGATGGTCACCCAGGCCAGAGACTGCTGCACTCGTGGCTCGTGTGAGTCTGTTTTGTGGGGGCTGTGATAGCATTAGAGAAGCCAGACCCAGGACGCCTACACAGCCAGCCATTCCCCCTTCCTCCCACCGTGGGAGGATCACTGTGGTCTTTCGAACTGAGTCTGGACTTGGGCACAGCACCCTTCTCGTCTCTCTGTAGCCGTCAATCCCAGTCTGATGGAGTTGGCTTACAAGATGAATCTATTTTTGTTTGCTAAGCTAGACAGTCTAACTGGCACTTCTCAAATCAATAATTTAAAAAGTCTGTTTGTTCGTGGAACTTGAGCCTATGTGTTCATTAGAGGGAATCCCTTGGGAGTGATTCTTTTGCTGCATATTAGAATCACCTCGGAAGTTCATAAAAACAAGCAAACAAAAAAACCTATTGCTGCCGGGCCCCCTCCCAGAGCAGTTGCATCAGTGTGTCCGGACACGGGTCCCAGTAGCTTTGTGAGAACCCCAGTGGTTCCCAGGGGCCGTCAGGCTGGGAGCCATTGGCCAGAGGCATCAGCACTGTGCAGGTGCCCTGTCCTCCAGGTGCTTTGTGAATCCCTGGTGTCGCCGGCAGACCCCCCCTTGCAGAGTGCCCGCCTGTCTCCATGCCCGGCCCCACGCAGTGCTTTCGCTTTCTGCCTAACAGAATAGAAGGGAAAGCAGCAAAAGCCCGCTGACAACCGCGGCTGCCCCAGGGCTCTCTTAAAAGAGGCTGAAGTGGGTGATGACCACCATCCTGGAATAGTCAGGAGGAAGCTGTGTTCCTGGAGCAGTGCCGCTGTGCCTTTTGAGAATCTGGGGATGCATAGGGTCCTGTAGAGAAGAAGCATTTTCATGAGAGACTCCCCCGCTCTCAGCACCGTAGGCTCCCCAAGTCCAGGCTCTCCCGGCATCACTGCAGCCGGCTCACTCCCTCCTCACGGCGGCCCTCCTGCTTCACTCAAGGTGCCCTTTTTGATGTCACCAGCGCCCTCCTAAACGGCACTTCTCATTCTTTCTGCTCTTCCTGAATCATCTGCCTGTCAGCCACCCTCTCCTTTCCTGGTACCCTAACACTCCCACCTCCTCTCATTTCCTTCTTTTTTTCTTTTACTACCTCCTTTGCCTTCACTCGCTCCTGTAAGGGGAGCATTCCCCGGTGCCACCATCCTTGTGCCCTAGCGCTTCCCTACACACCTTCTTCCCTTTAGGTTCCTT
Source organism: Mormoops blainvillei (assembly GCA_004026545.1). Lineage (NCBI taxonomy): Eukaryota > Metazoa > Chordata > Mammalia > Chiroptera > Mormoopidae > Mormoops > Mormoops blainvillei. The sequence goes on along the minus strand of PVJD01004817.1, from coordinate 77,529 downwards.
GCCCAGATCCACTGCGCTGGCCTGACACAGGCTCCGAGTCCAGGTCTCCCAACAGCATCGGTGAACAGAGTTTCCTCTCGAGTCCACCCAATCGGCCCTGCCTGTAGGCTCCCCCACTTTTATTCCGAAGCCCACTGCCTCTTCTCATTTCCCAGGGGTGGGGTCTCAGCAGCATTCAGCCGCCTTATCCGGTCAATACCCACATCTGGCCCATGTCTCCTCCCTTATGCCTCTCACGACGGCCATTCCTGCCTTTGCCGCTGCTGCTTTGTGGCTGGGTTATTCTTATAATCTTCCGGGAGCCACCCACCTTCCAGGCTCACTCTCCTCCCGTGCACCCTGGCTCTCAGAGCCCTGCTTCTGATTGCTCACACCCCTGCCTCTGGCTGCAAACCTCTCTCGAGTGCTTGCTGCGCGCCAGGTGCATGGTATGTCTATTATCCCATTTCAGCCTGACACAGCCTTATGGATTGTAGACACTATTATTGTCCCTCTTTTACCCATAAAGAGACGTTTGGAGATCAAGGCTCCTGACGTCTGACAAAATGGTAGGACAAATTCAAGCTCACTTTGGGCTTCTGAGCCCTCACCCAAAATCACTGCACTCCGTTACTCCCCCTTTACCCCAGCCCTCAGCGTCTGCCCCGAGCACCTAGAATAAACACCAATCTCCTTGGATTGGCATGCAAGCCTTTTCTAGATCTCCCTAGCCCACCTTTTCAGTCATACCTTCTTTTATCTTTCTGTGTAAGAGTTAGAATGAACTGGTTTACTCCTGGGTCCCCAGGTCACATCCCTCTTTCCTACCTCTGCATTTTTACTCAAATCCTTGGTGACATCAAGTACCCCACGGCAATGTGACCCCTCGAGTTTAGTTTCTCAACCTCTCCTCACCTTCTGGATCCAAAAGCCTATTTTTTGTATAATGTCCTTGAACCCCCTTTTCAGGTATTTCGGTGTTGTTCTCCTGGGTGTGTTATGGACCCTTGAGGACAGGAACTATGTCATTAGGCCTAGCTCGGCCTCCTATAGTTCCCGTACTGCTTCCTTGTGTGCAGTGGTCTCTCAAGTCCACTCCCCGCCAAGTCATTGTCGGTTACTTTGATTTCGCTCTCCCGTCCGTCACAGCGTCCTGTGCGGGACGCTGTGAGCGAGGCCACGAGATGCCGTCTCACTGTCTGGGAGCCGCTCTGCCCAGGTGCCCCATCCCCCACCAGTGCTCTGCACAGCCAGAGTCGCTTGTTTGATTGGTTTTCCATCCTTCATGGGAATCATTTTTCTTCATACATTTCTGTTTCTAAAGTTTGAATAAAATGGAGACTTGGCTGTACACCAGGGAGGTTTAGTAGAGAAATGAGCAGTGGGACCTCCCCAGACAAACCTGGCTGCAAACCACTGACTGCAAACCGCTGACTGCACAGGAATACAAATGACTTCTAGTGGGATGGGCAGGACTCCTGGGGGACACACTGCTGTTCCTGCTTTTGATCAGGAGCTGGGCCAGTGTTGGGAATCTGAGTCTTAGCACAACCCTCGTAGGGGCCCCCTGCTCAGCATCTTCTGTGGTGGACTGGGTGTCCTCAGTCAGAGAGGGCCACCTCGGCTTCACATGAACCTGTCACCAACTGGCACAAGTTGGCGATTGGGTTAGCAGCTTGTGGCATGCTTTGTTCAGAACTATGTGAATAGTAGTAGTAATAAGCACTTGAACAGAGATTAACCATATTAACGCACATAACATGGAGATATGACATAGTGAAATAAACACCTACATGCAATTCTATGATCCATAGCTGCTCGGATTTCTAGATCCTTGCACCCCCTAAACTCTGGTTCTAGGCCAGTGTCACAAATCACAGTTACCTAAAAGAGGGACTGCTTGGCTTGTTAAGAATGCTGACATACTCTGAAGGAACACACGGAGGACATGTGAAGGACACATAAGTGTATGTCCTATTTCTTTCCTCCCTTTAATAGATGATAAAATGTGATATCCAGTTCTGACCAAGTGGCTCAGTTTGTTGGAGTGTTAACCTGTACACCAGAAGGTTGCAGGTCCAATCCCTGGTCAGGGCACGTACACCTAGGTTGTGTGTTCAATCCCTGGTTGGGACATATATGGTTGGGAGGCAGCCGATTAATGTTTCTCTCCCCAACCCCGTTTGTGCCCCCCTCCCCCGTCTCTAAAATCAGTGGACATATCCTTAGGTGAGGACTTTAAAAAAATTGATACCCACACTGCTTTTCCACAAGCTCAGCTTGCCTGTCTGCTCGCTGAGTAGAAGTTACCTCCTCTGGCTTAGCCTGGGCCAGCTACTAGCAGTAGCAATAACTTGCCGCTGAAGAACACAGCCCGCTCAGGCCTCAGTGCTAAGGGCAGTGCGCAAGGGTCTGGAATTAGTCTTCTGCTTCTACCTGCCACACCCTGGACCTGGGGATGAATTTAGCCCCTCTGGCACCTGTGGGAGTATAAGGGTAGTTTCCTTATGGCCCCATCCCGGTGGCCTATCACCCTGCCGAGGCTGTTCCCTGATTGTCACTCATTTTCTCACTGAAACTGAGGATTAACCCTGAATGTAGGCCCTGTTTGGAAAGGCCCCCACAAGCCCATTTAGATCCTAACAGTCCAAGGCTGAGCCGCTTTTTGGTATCCTTTAAGTGCCTCAACAAACATGCACACGTCTGCCCTGGACACCAGCAGTTCCTGGTCTTTAGTGGCTTCTACTTCAGGGGCTCACGCTTGCACTCGGTGATCATAGGACCCACGTCAGTGGCTGCACTATAGAGTCATGAGAACCACAGACAGTTATCCCTTTGTGGCTGCTACATCTGGAATCCTGTGGGGAGAGACGGAGGCTGCCAGGGGAGCAGGGCGTCAACTAAAACAGATCCTGGCACACAGGGACCCAGAACAGGGCTGGGGCTGGGGCTGTGTCCTCTGTGATAGGGGATGTGCCCTCCATGCTCTCCTTGAGAACTGTTTTCTTTCATCAGCAAATATTTATTGACTGCTTTTACGTGCAACGGGTTGTGTTCACCCATTGTAAAAGCTAGAAAGGTAACATCTGTGAATGTGCCTGCCTAACAGTATCCAGTCCATGGGAGATGCTAAGAAATTATAAAATCTTTAGGGGTTTTGAAAAGATAGCCGAGCGTCGAGTTCAGTGAAGGACAGCCTCCCAGCTGGGACCCAGAGTGGTTTGGGAAGGCAGAGCTGGGAACTGCCCAACAGATGGAGGCATGTGGGGAGGACATGTATCTTGTCAGCTGGAGTGTGTGCAGGGTGGATGGGGTGGGGAGAGTCTGGTGGCAAGGAGACCAGCTGGTGGCAATAATAATTAATAATAATAATATAATAATAGCTATCAATTATTGAGCATCCCCCAGGTGCTAGGTATTGCACATATATGATTTCTGCCTTGTTCAACAACCCTACAAAGTGAATACACTAACCTGTGAGGAAACTGAGGCTTATCCATGTTGAACAGCCCACCCAGAGTAACAGAGCTTGTGAATGGCAGAACCAGCATTTGAACTAAGCACTGCCTTTTTCCAAAGCCCAGGCTGAAGCGGGTGGGAACTTTTATTATGAATTTGGGATTCTAATTAGGGGAGTTATAATCAAATTGAAAGGAAGGGTCAGATGAGAGAGATGATTGGAAGAATCAAGATAAAACTGACCACATTTGAAGAGCTAAGGAGACTCAGAGGGAAAAATTCTGACTCTATGTTGTAGCCTCAGATATTGGGAGAGGGGCAGTATAGCCACCAGACCCGAAGTGTCACAAGGAGGAGGTGATCTTCAGGGGATGAGGTGAGAAGGTATTGAGATGAGTTTCAGAAATGCCAAGTAGCCATTGTCAGTCATATCCTCTGAGGCACATTCTGTGCCAGGGAGAGATCCTGACATAGACAAACTGTGACCACGGAAGAGCAGAAACACAGCAAAGAGAAAGCATCTGTGTCAGGGGAGATCCTGGAGGAAGCAGAGTGAGGGATGGCAGCAGAAGTAGCTATCAAAGAAGCAGGAGGAAGAAGATGAATGGCGTCACAGTGCTCATGGCAGAAACCAGTGGGGACTCGGTTCTGAGGGAGTCCTCTGACTTCATGCACGTCGGTGAAGTCAAGAGTAGTGCTCTTGCATGAACTCAGGAGGGCTCAGTTCAACTCCCCACACATCACCAGGTAGCTCCCATTTGCCTGGCCTTGTACTTGGGGCAGGGGATGGAGAAGGGCAGTCTCTGCTCTTGAAAGGCTCAGGAAACCTTATAGACACACACCTGAGTCGAAATGTGGTTCGTCCACTTAGCCCAAGATCATTATTCTCTGAGCTTCTGTTTCCTTGTCTGTAGAATGGGCATATTCCTGTCGGCCCCTGGGCAGGCAGTATTCTCTGTGTTGTTTCAGGAATCAGAAGTTACGCATGAACACCAGGCACACAGTACTTGGAGCTTAGTGGTGCTCACTCAGTTATGCCTAGAACTCACAAAGGCAAGTAAGAGAATGAAGGGCAGTTTCAGGGTCGGGGGTGTCTTCCTGCCAGGCTCGGGGAAGCCTGCCGTTCCTCGGGAATGGCACCCTTTCTTGGGTTTGGGCTGTTCAGTCTATCATGCCTGACTTCTGCTGCCTCATGTGTCTCTTCAGTACTAAAAGGAAGCTCCTATGCCTAGAATTTCCATCCTTTAATGTGTTTTTTTGGCCCAGATGTTCCAACAGAGCTCTCTTTCATTTTTCTTCCCCACGTTCAGACAGAGACCAGAGCCCCTTCTGCTGGATGGTGGCGTTCTCACCGGCCGCACCACGGGAAAGCTTACAGTGCGCTCTGTGGCGGATGAAAGGGTCCCCAGAAAGCTCTGAAGTTTAAGACAGCACAGAGATGCACCATGGGCTGTGTGGATTGGCCTCTTGTCCGCTGAGGGGGCCAAGGGCTGCAGGACTCTGTGCGTTTCTACAGGGGCGGGGGTTCTTGCTGCACACCTGCTGCCTGTCTGCTCCCTGCACAGCTTCCCTGGGGGGTGGGGGCAGGGGGTGTTTGGGGATATGGCCTATATGTGTTTGGCGCTCTTGGGAGACTGGTACAGAGATGGGGGGTTGATGCCACAAAGATAAGAACTTCTGGAGGAAACTGTGTGTGACTTAGAAGCTAGAGGATGTGATGGGGAAAAGAGATCAAGAGCAGGGCCTGGAAAGGCCAACAAGGTGTGTCCCAAGGCTGGCACAGGAAGGCTGCGCTGCCCAAACACTGCCTCCTTCACCTGGATCCCCCCAGTGGGCAGCTCTGCCCCACATCTTTGAGATCAGCCTCCCCTGGCCTTCTATCCAGGACCCTGAGATCCTTTTTTTTTTTTTTTTTAAATCCTCACCTTTGGATATGTTTATTGATTTTGAGCGGGGCAGGGCAGGGGGAGAGAGATGTGAAAGAGAAACATTGATCAGTTGCTTCCTGAGCATACCCCCACCAGGGATCGAACCAGTAACCTAGGTATGTGTCCTGACTAGGGTTTGAACCCTCAACCTTATGGTGCACGGGACAGTGCAACAACCAAGTGGGCCTCTTGACCAGAGCTGGACGCTGAGAGGCTCACCTGTTAGGCTGGGAGGGCATTTGGGGCTCACCCATCACTTACTCTCTCTTCCCCTCAGCTGGACAGTTGCCTTACTTTGCTCTGATGGTTGGAAGAATATAAATCGCGGGTGCCTCTGTGTCACAAGTGTAACCTTGGGCCTGGAGGGCAGTATAGCTCAGAAGGATGCTCGAATTCAGGATAAGAAGCTGTTAACCTCACATGGTCTACTTCTTCTCTCTGGCCAACTGTCCCTGACACCCAAGGAGAGCAACTGAAATGTGTCAGCTATTGTTAATTCTTTCAGTCATGCATGTAGGGGCACACTGCCATCCACTGATATGAATGACCCAGGTAACTTCGAGTAAAATTTTACATACCTACCAAGGATTGCAAGGGCCCTGCCTCAACCACTTAATAAACCCAAGCAACATTCCTTTTCATCTCAGTTGGCCAATGCCAGCGTGGGTATCTTACCAATTTAGCCTTAGTAGTATCAACTGGAGGTCCCCTGATATGTCATTTTATTAATAACCTTATTTAAAAATAGCCTATATTGCATCCACCAGCCATGCACCAAGAGCCAAACTGGCCTACTCAGGCTCTTTGGATGGGTGTCCTGACACAGTAGAAGCAGGGCCAGGTGTGCAGCTTGTGGTCCCCACACGCGCACTCCCACATTCCCAGTCCCTTTGGGCCATTATTTGGACCTTTGCTCCCTCTAATTTTGTGCCCCGTTTCTCTCCCCAGGGACTAGAGACTGGATTCCTTTACTCTGCACGTACCAGAAATGGGGCTCTGTAGAGAAAAGGCCGAGAGTTGTCAAGAATATCCCTCACTCACTCTAGAGCAGGGTTTTTCACCCTCAGCACTGTTGACATTTGGGGCCAGATAACTATGTGTGTGGGGAAAGGAGGCGGGGATGGCTGTCTCATGCACTGCAGCATGTTAGCGGTATCCCCGGCTCTCTACCCACTAGGTGCCAGTAACATCCCCCACCCCCTCAGCTGTGACAAGCAAAAATGTCTGCTGGCATTATCAAATGCCCCCTGGTGGGCAAAACTGCCCCCAGTTGAGAACCATTATTCTAGAAGCAGCAGCAGCAGCAGCGGGAGGTATTCCAGAGGCCTCTGGGACCTTCCTCTTCAATAGGGAGTTTCAGAGGCAACTCCTGCTGGGGGTGCCTGAGGGCATTTCCCAGAGCTCCCTCCCCGTTCCTGGGCCCAGCATGCTTCTCTTTCATTCCTGAGGCTATTCTTTCAGCCAGAAATCCCATCACTCCTCACTTTGGTCTGTTGCTTGCTGAGTCCCTGTTGTCCCAGACAGGCTGGTCTGCAGCCTCCCTGACCTTGAACTCTGAGTTGACTGGAGCGGGCCGGAGGAGCGGGGGCAGGAGGGGTGGTGAAGAGAGCATGAGAAATCCTAGGCAGATGTCCCAACTCTGCCTCTCATGGGTTGTGTGACTTAGAGCACCCCATGTATGATGTCAGCACCGTGTCCTGTGAGCTTGTCATGTCATTGAAAAGCATTATGGCCACAGACCCTGAATGGTTGAATCCTGCCAATGGGAGTCCCCGGGGAGGGAGATACTGAGACAGTGACAAATGGGAAATATAGTGTGGTGAGTCCAGATATAATACCTAGTTACAATCCTGAGAGCTCTGTGCTAAACATTAAGTGATGAGAGCCATTGTTTGTAGAAAGGAAAAGGCTGTGTGTAAGAGTTTTATACCTACAATAACAAAACAATTTTTGCTTTAAGAATTTAAGTAATAAAGTGTTTTAATGGATACAAAGTATGTTTTGGTAAAATTTATAGGCCATTGTCATCATAATCCATTGTTATAATCAATAAAACAGAAAATTGAAATAAGCTGTTGGGGCGGGGAACACAAAATCAAACCTCATGGCAGCTCTGTTCTCAGCCACCAGCAACAGAAGAATGACAGGCCACGTTGGTGTGTGTGCCGTGCCGTGGGCACAGTGGCTTCTCCCATGCCCCAGGCTGCCTTCCCATGGGAATCTCATGTGGCTAATATCCAGGTGATGGTGGTTGTACTCATTTTAAATCATTTCCGTTATATTCAATTCACAGTATAAAGATTTATGTTGTGAATAAAGTGCCAGAAAACACTTTATCTGGCTCAGTGCCTAATGACTCCCAATGCAGAGTTCTGACGAAGCTCAAGTGTATTATATAGCTTGGACTTGAGGTCTAAATGGAGGCTCTGTCTTTTTTAAGCCCAGAGCAGTGACCGACACTCTCAAGTGGTTGTAAAGAAAGAGACGGAGGGCTCCGTGGAGAAGAAGCAAGGGCAAAAAGGATGGAGGCTCTCAAAATGGTACCTTTGCTCGACAAATAATGTGGCCCGGTCAGCATCTGGATTCTAATTGAGTCCAGTGCCTCCCCTATTGATAAAATGAGGATGATGCTGATCTCACAGGCTTGGGGTGTGGATTAATGACTTTATGCATGTCCTGCTGTAGTCGTCCCACTATTAAACACATTAGGTCTCAGGCCTCAAGCAGCTCCAGAATCCGAAGGTGCCTCTAGTTTCCCCACGGCAGTCCGGCCCGAATGTGGCAGAGTCTGCTTTCCCTCCCTGCGCTTCCAGCGGCACCTCTGGTCTCCCATGTAATTGACTGTGAGCACTGGAAATAGTTGTGGTTTTTAATACAGTGATATTTCCTCTTCAGGGACTACAGCCCCTAGTCTAGTTTCAACAACTGCTAGCTTGGTCCCAAGACGTGGTTCTTGTTTCTTCCTTGTCTAATGGAAAGAGTGTTTGCATTTGCACAGGGTTTTTAATGGGCTGTAAGCTGTTGGCTCTGAGAGGGATTCTTGGTTCAGAGCCAGGGAGACTTTAAATGTTTAGGGAAGCCTAGGAGTGCTGCAGGAAGGGGCCCCTTCTCTGCCATACATGTGACCCGTGTTCACCTGACAGTCAGGAGGAGCTCACCTCCATGAGATGGGCACTGCCGGAGTGCCCTGTTCCCTGGCCAAGCAAGACTTTGGGGCAGGCAATCTTTACTGTGAATGTCTGGGGCAGAAGTTTCAGATTAAGCCAGAGACTGTTAAGAGGGGCCCTTTTTTATCATTCCAGAAACAGTGGAGGGAGTTCCCAATTTGGCTGCCACTGGTGGTCTAGACCGTAGAGATCTCATGATGGAAATAATTTCCAGAGATTTTCTCTTTTAGGCAAGACCACACCTATGCCACTCCAGAATGACAAATCTGTTCTATTCTCAACTGCTCTGGGAAGGAGACTTTGCAGCCCTTAGAAACAGACTTGATTTTTAATGATGCCCGTGCTTTTGCCTCTCATCCAAACCCCTTTAGCTGAGGTCTGTTGACTTTTCCCTTTGTGGAAACACCCTTTGTGTCCTTAAAGATCATTGTTTACGGTGGTCATCCTCAGATAATTTGCTCTCTGCTAAATCATTTCAACCCCTGCACTTCTGGGTAGTGGTTAGTACAGTTCAGGACCTCCCAAATGCCTTCCCCCAAATGTCCTACGAGCAGAAAAATGCGAACATGGGCACACATGCTCACACTGAAGCACACATCCAGCCTCTGCAGTAGCAGAGTGGCCAGCTAAAGGCTCAGCATTTCATTGAGGTCTGCTCTCTTTTCTTTTTTAAGCATGCATAAAAATGTGACTTTCTGTCCCAAAACATAACTGACTGTTTTACTTTTTAAAACATATTTCAACATATTTAACATTAGAACAAAATTCACATACACACACACTCTTTTTAACCCTCGAGGAAATTGATAGTTTGGGAAGATGCCACATATTTTTTTTCTGGGATGTCTGTTATCTCTTGGTGTGCTTCCAATAACCTCAGTAAGAGAAGCCTGGGTGGTGGGATCCTGGCTGCTGGAGCGGGGAGATGTGAGTTTGAATTGTGACTATACCACTTCCCAGCAGCCTAACTTTTGGCAGATTACTGAATTCATCATCTTCTCAGTTACAGCAGCAAGATATTTCCTATCTGGTAGGATTTTTTCATTCAATAACTATACAGCACCTACTATATGCCAGGCTGTGTTATAGGGGCTGGCACTAGAGGTGAATAAGAAGCATAGGATGCTCTTACTTAATGAGGCATTTCTATTCCAAATGGGAGGAAGAGACTATAAACATTTCTGATGGTAATAACTGCGATGAGGAAAATGGAACAGGCAGGGCAGTGTGATGGTGACAGTGTGCATGTGTGTGCACATGTGCGCACGTGTGCCCACGTGCCCCTTCCACTTTAGATGGTGTGGTCAGGGAGGACTCTTTGAGGAGGCGACATTTAAATAAAGGTCTCATTGGTAAGGGAGAACCAACTTTGAAGATTAAATCAAGTATGTTAGTAAAGTCCCTGGCACATGGTAGGGGCTTAGTACACATTAATTTCCTCTCTTCCTCCAAGAATCAAAGAAATGCTGTTTAAACATGGGGAGATAGATTTTGTAAGTTGTCAGATATGATTGGAAGGATTTCAAAATGGTAACCAGGGACCCGAAGTGGACTTTGGAAATGAAAAATGTGTTTGCAGCCCAGATTATTGCACCTCATCCAGGGGCAGCCGCTCAAGGGCACTCCTGAATCAGCGGAGGACTTTCCTAGTTGTATTCTCAGCACTTTATCCTTTGCTGGAGAGGCCTAGGTGTTCTTTTCTTATTTAATTTTTTATTTATTAATTGATTTTTAGAGAGAGAGCAGGAGTAAGAGAGAGCAAGAGAGAGAGAGAAACATCAATTTGTCTTTGCACTTATTCATGAATTCTTCGGTTGCTTCTTGCATGCGCCCTGACCAGAGATGGCGCCTGTGACCTTGGCGTATTGGGACAATGCTCTAACCAACTGAGCCACCCGGCCAGGGCTCAGGTCTTCTACTTACCTATTCCCTGCTCCCATTGAGCATGTAAATACAGGGGTGGGCCAAAGTATGTTAATAATAATAGATACTATAATAATTAATACATAAATAATAATACAAGAATAAACTCTGTGTTTCACATACTCACAACTGTAAACATACTTTTGTCCTACCCTGTAATGTCTTCACCTCTTCAATCAAATAATACCAGGTTTGACTTGTAACCTTTTACTTATATAGGAAGAACTGATATAATTACTATCTCCTTAAAGAGGCATTGTATTGTGCAAGACGGCATTTCCTAAAAAAAAAAAAAAATCCACTTCCTTTCTTAAAGTATTTTCTTTTAAATATATGAATAATAACCAGACACTAAGCTGACAATTGTATAAGGTTTTATGGTCTGTGAAGCCCTTTGGTATACAGCATTCTTGAGAACTAAGCACCATGGGGTTAGAAAGAAGAGTCTGAGCTTTGGAGTCAGCCCAGACTGGGGACAGATAGATTCTGCCTCTGAGCCCCATCTGTAATTTTTTTTTTTTTTTTAAATATGCTTTGTAAGCCAAGGACCTACAGGTCCCTGGAATCTAGGGCATATTCTCAGTGGTCAGCAACTTCACTTAGGTTTTATGAATTTAGAATTTTCGTTTTGATAACCTAAGAATGTTAACATAAGTCTGTTCTAGATCATCTGAGATAGTTTATTAACTGAATACCTCTGTTCTAGAGAGAAAAGAGTTTTAAATTTTTGAATCCACGAAAGGGTGGAGATATGGAGATACCATGCAGGGAACCAGTCTCCTGAGACCCTGTCCTGTGGAGGCCAGACCATGCCCACTTTCAGTTGTAGTGCCAGGCTCTGTCTTTTGTGACCCGGCTCACAGTAGTTCATCAGCAGTAAGTACAGTGGTGAATAGGAGTAAATTTTTTTCATTAAGCAGCATCTAAAACTTTTCAGCCTTAGAGATTGTCTCTCCAGTATAACAGATTGGTGGTTTAAAACAAGTTCATTTTTAAAAAAGAAAAAAATAGCAACTACAATGATGGTCCATTGTGCTCAAATTCAAAAGAATGTAGTCAGTAAGTGAAACTTCAGAGACTTACGTACTTCCTGTAGTGATACCCATCATGTCTGCGTTATTCCATTAACCATCCATCATGTGAAATCAATATTGTTAATGTGAATTTTTTGTTTTCAGTTTCTTACTTGCTCCACTTTTAAATTAGCACAAGAAATTTATACCTGGTTGTTTCACAACTTGGGGTATGGGACAAATAAGAACAGAAATTATAGTGGAATAGAGTGAAGTGTGCTCAAAATGCTGTGGCTGCCTGAGGGGCGGAGCAGCTGTCCTTGCCTGGGGCGCTGGGGCTGGCGACACAGTAGATCTTGCGGAGTGAGCAGGGATTCACTAGGCGAAGTCCGTTGGGGGTGAGGGAGGTCTTTCGAGGCCAGTGACACGGGTTGTCCAAGGCACAGAGTCATGTAGAGGCTTGATGTGGTTGAGTGAGAAGTTAAGAACAGGGAAGTCCTGACAGGGGAGGCTGTAGGGCCACACAGAGGCCACAGCGTGAAGGGCCTACTGAGCGAGGCTGAGGGACTGGATTTAGCCCCGGAGGCAAAGGGGAGCTCAGGGAGGTCAATAAACATGGGGCTTGGATTTTTAAAAATGTAATTCTGAAAGTGGGCAAAGGGGGATTGGATGGAGACCAGGTAAGAGCGAAAGGGAGTGAGGCCTTGGCCACACCATGGGCCGTGAGGACGGAGAAAAGGGGACAGAGTGCAGAGCTGTTTCCGAGGTAAAACTGGCCTAATTTTGTGTCCAGTTGCAGGGGTGGGGGGTGGTGGGAACCATTTCTGGATGAACCAGAAAAAGGAGAGTTCAGAAGATGAAGCAGATACTCAGGTCCTGGTTAGGTGATCCATCGAGAAGGAAGAGCCCACACATCACCCTGGTGGACATACCCAGTTGGCTCCTAGGAATGTCAGTCTGGCGCTCGGGAGCGTCGGGGCTCCCCGTGAGTCAGGGAGCCACCAGCACAGCGATCGTTGCCGATGCTACAGTATGGCCCCATAAAAAGGCTTGGGTAAGACCGGAAGGTCCAGAATGGAGTCCTGACATTTGAGGAACAGAGGAAATAGCAGCCGTTAGATAGAAGAACTAAATAGAAGGGGAGGGGACGGCTAGAAGTTTAGGAGGAAACCAGGATGGTATGGCATCCTGGAATCAAGGAGAGAGAAAGTTTCAGCAAACAGGAGATAGGGCATAAAATACCAAGCACTTTACTTTGAAGAGACAGGAGAACTGTCATTTGGATTGTCAGTCTCTTGTCCTTTAGGCGCTTGGGCAAGGAAAACAGTAGAGACATCAGAAATCACCAGTTCAGTGGCTGAACAGCCATGACATGTGCTTCCACAGAGAGAGGAGGTGTTTGACATTTCAGGAAACGAACGGGCAGGAAACCAAGCAGTTGGTGCACTTGTCATTCATTCATCCCTGTGGTCATTCATCCATCCTTCAAACAGTTCCTGAGGGCCTGCCAGGTGACAGCCTCTGTACGTACGAGGTGCTATTAGTGAGATTAGATGGACCACAAAGATAAATAAAACATAATCCCTGCCTGGGGAAGCTCACAGTGTTGTTGGAGAGCTGGTTGTGTACACAGATAACTCTAGTGCCAGGTGGTAGGAGTGCTGTGGAGAGGGATGTGTGCGGTGGCCCTGGAGCTTGGGAGAGACACCATTTGACCTGGATGGGAAAGGTCTTCAGAGCTGAGTAGAAGTTCACAGGCAGAGAAGAAGGGGAGAAGGGAGAGAATTGAAGCTGAGAGAGCAGCATGGTGAAGACAGGAGAGGAGAATGGGCACATTCTCCATCATCATGGGCTCGCTCTGTGTCGTCATGCGCTGCGTGAGCCTTGGGGGTGGTGGGGAGAAAAGTAGAGTTGGAGCTGGAAAGGAGGGGTTAGGCCATGTTATGAAAAGCTTAGAATGCTTTGGCAAAGAACATTTGGATCTTACCTGTTGGAGAGTGAGAACCCAAGAGACATTGGTAAGCAAGAGAGTAACACAGCATAGATAGATTTCAAGAAAATAGCATGGGGAGGTCTGAATGGGAAAAGAAAAGATGGAGGCAGGGAATCCAGGTAGCGTCTCATCTCGAGCCATGTGCAACCTCATTCATTCAGCAAAGTATTTATGGAACACCTACTGTGTGCTCTGCTCTGTGCCGGATGCTAACACGTTCTGGGGGCAGGCTTTTGAATTGCCTGTTTTTCAGGAGCCCGCTGCTTCCAGCTGCTTCCTGAGGACTACTAGATGCAGTGGTCAAGTCGCCAGGCAGGATTCTCTGTTGGAAGGTTGCTGTTCCCCAAGTGAAGCTCTGGATCCAGAAGCCGGCACTCTCTATTTTGTGAATTACTCATTATTTCGACTGTCCTTGTTGGCTTGGGTTGCAGATAGGCAATTGCCGTTACGAGCACGAAGCCAAATGGGCTAGCCACAGCAGAAAAGAACACACCCAGGCCTTGCGCACAGAGACATCTGCTTCTGTTTCCTGAGTAACTGTGCAGCAACACAGGCAGACTTGGTACCCAGGCACATGCTCGGTGTTATTTTCTGGTTATAGCCGAGGACTGTTTCCATGTGGCTGGTGATGAAAGAGTCAGGTCAATTCAGAAGTGGGAGTGTTTCCGATTATGCAGATCCCATCCAAATATTTACCTCATTCCATCATTTTGGCTGGGCCCTGCCTCTGAATATCATGGCCACGCATTTGGGCATTTAGGGAAGATCTTCTGTGCTTAAAGCCTGCTCTGCTGGCAGTGGGCAACCCTCGGCACAACCTGTGGGATTGCCTCTCTCTGTTGTGGTTCTAGAAGAGAATCAATATGGGGCAAGGAATGTAAGCGCTCTTCCAGGAAAAATCAGAGCCTGTTAGCAGTGGAAGGGACCCCGGCCCTCATCAAGCCCAGCCGGCTCACATTACCGATACGGAAACCGGAGGCCGGAGCCACAGACTGACGCGCCCCAAATCACGGAGTGAGTAACAGCGGTCTTGGGACCGGAACACAGGGCCCAGTCCAGGGTTTCCCATGAGTCTTCCCGTCCTTCTTTCATCTTTCCACAGTTGCTGTTGCTGCTATAAAAGTACTTTACAAATGGAGTCTGCTTAGTGTGGATCCCATGTTAGGCAGGAATCATTCCATGAATGTTTTCCTTTCTCATACGATAATCTCTGATTTGGCCTCAACTTGAATGGCAGAAGTAAAAGGGGTAGGTCAAAAAGCCGGGACTTCGAGGGTAATTAAATAATGTGGCTTCGGCCTTTGGGGGTTAAAGAAGTAGCAGTGTGTGGTGGCGCTCCAAAGCCTGGAGGGTAAGATTGGTTGAGTGCTTTCCTCCTTGAGCCTCACCTAGAGGTATCCAGTGGCTGGTGATTCTCAAACCTCAGGGTGCATTTAAGTCACCGAGGAAGCTTGTTTAAAATGCTTATTCCTGGGCCCCACCCCAGAGGCCCTTATTCGCACGGTATGATGTCGGAGCTACGGATCTGCACGTCTGGGGGTAGATGTGAGGTTGATTGTGTTGCAGGTACCCCGAGGGTCACACATGGAGAAACGACGGGACGAGGAATAGAAGGACAGGGAGTACATTGTGTTTTTCTCTAGTGTTTGGGTGAGAGTTTATATTCAATACCATACATACGGATGAATACGGTACAGTTTGATGTATCTGAGATCATTTGCTATAGGGATTCACCAACTGGGAGGACACAGGAATTGAGAAACAGCCTTAAGACCCTGCACAAAGACCCGGAATTTGCAGGGCAACCACAGTCCCACCTGCTGAGCTTTTGGATGGCTGCAGGTCAGTGGTTTTTTTCTTCTGTATGGCTCCTGCTTTAGCTATGACTTGATTTTCACATTTATCTTTCTTCCCCTTGGCCTCCACTCTCTCCTCCTTTGTTATGGTTTTGTGCAAATGCAGCCTTTCAGCTGTTCCTGAAATGCATTTGTAGAACTCATTTAAACATAAATCACTGCATGGGAGATTCTGTTGCAGTGGTCGAGGCTGAGAGTGTTTTGCTTCAGTCTCCCGTATTTGTGAGGTTCTTACATTCATTTTGTACCTGCTGGCATTGCTGAGATATCAGATTTGGGACCCTTGCAGTGCGTTGTGTCAGAATCAAGAGAGTTGTGTGAGATGTAAGGTAGAATTTGTGTTTTGGAGAAAACCATTGTGGTGGTCCTTAATTTAGATTTGGCTTGAGGTTGGAGCTTCTTTATCCAGATGCACCCCCTCCGCACGCTTTCGCACAGGGTCCCAGGTGACTGATGTCCTCGCTGAGCTGCCAGCCGTGCGCCCCTACTTTCGTTTGCTCTCAGCTGTCCAGCTCTTTGCTCTCTGGGCTCGAATTCTAAGGTGTATTTTTGTAATGTTTGCTTTAGGGCGTTGAGTTGGTTATGTGGCTAAAACCAGTCCTACTTTTTCCAGTCTCTCCTAGAATGAGACTTTAGAATTTCAGATTTTGCATGTGACTTGTTTTCTATGAAGAACAGATGGCGGGTTTAATTTTGTAGAAAGAAAATTAGAAACCAGTGAAATCTTACATGATTTTACATTAAGACCGAAACCAAATACATTGAAAACATTTAGAGCTGTTCCTAGTTATGGCTTTACTGGTGACGATGAGAAATTCCCGGGCTTTCTGTGACAAGGACCACCGCCGGCTCTTGGTTTACTCTCTGCCTTGCACCCTCTGCAATCTGTTCCGAATCTTTCTCCATTTAGTCTATTTATTTTTATTTATTGAGCGAGCAATATTGTAACCATGACTGAACTTTTTTAAATTACAAGAAAACTTACCCTGTGTCTAGCTTCAGTGACAGATCGTGTGTTTTCGTTTTTCCATGCCTCCTTCCAGGCTTTGTTCATGTGCCTACAGAGCCTTTACGGTATTAGAGTCATGATACAGTTACAAGTCTGTATTTGGCATTTTCACTTAATATTGTGTTACAAGACTATTTCTATATCTGTCTGTGTTGTTTGTGGTATTTCATTGAGTTATTAAGCCCTAATTTATTTGACCTTCCTTCTATTATGGTCGAGGATGTTTATCCTCCTTTAAAAGATTACGATGAAATAAAACACAGCCACGCCACTCTGCTTGTTGCTTCTCGTATTCTTCTCTCGGATCACTTCCTGTCTGTCCCTGTGAGCCTCTCGTTCACTCAGACCATCATGTTTCCTGGAGACCTTGGCTCTCTGGTTGTGCTGACTAGGGTCAATTACTGTCTTCATACGGACCCTCCAGCCCTGGATTCCCTTAGTCCCGAGGCTTCTGGCAAGTCTAGACTGCACTGCCTTTTCTCTTCCAAGTCCAGTGCCAAAGTAGACGTGGCTTATTTCCTGTTGTCTTGGTTACCACACTTTATCTATTATGATATTTGCCATCATTTAGCTATGATTTAGGGTTCTTTACTGCAAGCAACAGAAACTAACATAAGCAATGGGGAATTTAGTGGAACAAGCCTAGGAGACGGGTGGGCACTGAGGCAACACCAGAGGGCAAGGGGGATGGTTTCAAAGCATAAACAGCTGGGTCGGGGGAGCTATTGCTAGGGCGAAGGACCCACCTCCGTTCCTGGTTTCTCGCTTCAGGCAGGCCCTATCATAATCTTTGGGGAAAAGGGCATGATATGGTAGACGTACTTTAATCCCATTAAAAAGCTGCTCTCTTCATTCTCTTCCTTTACCCCTAAACCCATGCTACCCCTGTTCTTTAAAACCTCCAGTGGAACAGAGAGGGCACCATTTTGGCTTGAGAGCTGGACCCGCCGCTTACACATTTAAAGCTCTTGACTGGTGGTGTAAGTTCTCCCAATGAAGGGATGAAATGGAGGTCCACTGGGTTCCTGCTACGTGCCTGGTAGTGTGGGTGACGCTCTACTTCGTTAATTCATTTCATCTGCCCAACAACATGTCAGATTTGCATTATTTTGTCTCTTATGAGTGTTTTCAACGCCCGTGCTTTATCCTCTAGGGCGCTCCACACCTCAGTGACCACAGCTGCGAAGTGGAAAGAAAAAGCCTTGCAGTGAATCCTGTACCAGAATGTCAGGGTTGTGTTGGAGTAGTTGAGGCAGATAAAGGATATTTTTGCTAGTTCTAATCACCTTTTCCTTTTGTAAACTTCCAGTGTGTCCCTCCCTTTCTTTCAGTGGCAGTTCTTACCTCTGTCATAGGTGGCTGAAGCCACCCCGGTTGCACTTCATACCCCACTCCTTCTGTAGAGCAGCATATTGCCTTCCATAACACAAGATCCCTTTTGTTTATTTTATTCTTTTAATCATTTAAGTAATTTTACTCTAAATTTGTTAGGGCCCAGCAGTCTGCATATGATGCCCTTTAAAAATAATCACTCGAATTCTAGTGACCATCTGTTTGCATGTGAACAGTGTGGAATCTTAACTACCCCAAAGGTCCATCCAAATATTGCTGGACATCCCCAATGGAGAAGTCCTTTGTGCTCATGAACTCTGATGAATTTTACTGACTCTGTCTCCCAGGGGCAACCAGCCAGTTAGTTAATATGACGGTGGTGGTAGGTGGGTTCATAGGCCGCACTACATTTTGGTTTCTCATTCACGCTGCCCAGTTTAGTGGCGAAAGATTTTCTAATTGGGCTCTTTTCATTGCTGGAAGCTACTCATATTAGGTTGAATCATGTGAATCATTTGAAGCAGCGAATCATGAAATTGCATTTTTGTAGACCAAGAACGGTCAGATTTTAGCAATTGCTTATTTATGTTTGAACCTAATACTTAAAAGAGAGATATCTGCAGACAGGTTTATTCTCAAGTATACCTCTTGTTCTACTTCTTGTCTTCGTGTCACTAATTAATGCATTATAAACAGCTGTCCACTTTAACAGATATATCCACCTTACTTTACACATAAATTGTATCCCATTGTCTGGACAGATTAGATTTCACTGAACCAAGCTCCTGTTTTGTTTCCAGACCTTTTTGGTTTTGTTCTGACAAAAAAGGATGCAATAATAGTCTATAAACACAACTTGCACAGCTTTATGCACTAGTTTTGAGTATTTCTCTAAGGTGAACTACTGGAAATAGAACTGCCAGGCCGAAGGTTTTGTGCATTTAAAATTTTGATAGATATTGCAAAGTTCCTTGCAAAGAAGTTGCCTTAATTTGGACTCCCATTAGCAGTGAACGTTCTTGCCATAGCAGTATTGTAAACTTTATAATCTTTACTAATCTAATGGGTATAAAGTAGAATTCTGTTGTTTTATTTTGCATTTCTTTGATTATATATGATGTTAAACTGTTTTCATATATTGTACATAATTTTCCTGTTATATTAGTCAGCTTGGACTGCTAGAATAAAATACTATAGACTGGGTGGTTTATCCCCACTGTTCTAGAGGTTAGGGAGTCCAAGACCGAGGTGCTGGGAGGTTTGTTTCCCTGGTGAGGGCTCTGTTTCTGGCTTGCAGACGACTGGTTTCTTGCTATGTCCTCACATGGCAGAGAAACTGAGAGAGCTCTAGCCTTTCTTCTTTATCACCTAAGGACACTAATCCCATCATGACAGTCCTACCCACATGACATTGTCTAAACTTAATTACCTCCCAAAGGTCCCATCTCCAAGTCCCATCGTATTAGGGCTTCAAATATATGAATTTTGAGGGGGACACGAACATTCAATCCATAATTACTGTAAACTACCTATTCATGCCCTCCGTCACTGTTTGCATTGGGTCGTTTGTTTTTTTCTCACTGACTGGCGGACTTTGTAAATGAGGGACTTCGGCATTTGGAGTGCTTGTGAGAAGCGCCTCGGGTGCCCCAGCCTTTATATGGTTGCGTGTGTTGGGGGAGGGGCAGCATGCTGGCAGGTTACAGGCTTTGACTTTCAGTTGTTTGTTTTTGTCTCTTACCATGATTTATTCTCTGGTTTTGTTGTCACTGACTAGAAGAGGTCCTGTTAGTTAGTCCTAATTTTAGGAATATTATGTCACGGAACACTTGGAAGTGTTCCCATCTTGGCTCACAGAGAACTCCTTGACCATCAGAAAGGAGGGAGGAGGGTCATTCAGGGGATGGGAAGGCATGGAGGGAGGGTGGGGGTTCGGTGCAACTAGGAGGCCAACATCTGAAGCCCTGCTCCCCTTATTTTTTCTTGGATTTTTCTTCCTTTCTTTCTCTTTCTCTGCATTTCCCCCCCACTTTCCTTCCTTCCTTTTTGTTTTTCTGCTCCCTTTTCCCTTTGTTTCTGGCTGCATACTATAAAAACACAATTCTGGGAATGTGGCTAGATTCACACCATGGGGACGGAGATAGAATTTCAAGTCACTCACCACAATTCAGCCATATACTAGAGAATTCTTATGACTAGAATAGGATAGAATGCGGTTTTGTGTCCCTTCCCTCCCAGGGCCCCTGCCCAATTTAGCTATGGGAAAATAAATGAAGGATCAGATTTGTTGTAGGAAGTGGATTTTTAGTATCACTGCACATCTAGCCCAAATATTATAGACAGTGCCTTAGTTCTCTGTGTTAACATGGTGGTGACCGAAATCCCCAAATGTGTCAGGAACATACTCTGCCTTCATTTGTTTATCCCAACTATCCTTCTGCAGTCCTGGAACTATCGAAGTGGATTTATTTCTACCCGTTTTACCGTGCTGTTCTCCACCAGCATCGGCAGGGAGGGGACAGGCAGCAGGGGAAAAACAAGAGCCCTAGAGTGGAATCAGGAGGCCTCGGGTTTAGTCCTGTCTCTGCCCCTCCTTAGCCCGAGACCGTTGGCAAGTCATACGGCTCTTGGGGCCTCAGCGTTTCCCTGTAAAAGAGACAAAGTCACACGAATCTCCCAGGGTGGCTGAGGGGCCTGTGCCATAGAGCCCACCCCTGTGCACAAGAGCTGTTTGCACAGTGCCAGACGCAGGAAAGGTGCTCTGCGAATGTCGGTCCACTTTCCTCTCCTGTCTTAGAAGTACTAACACACTGTATTGGTCTCCTAGGGCTGTCATAACAAATTACTACAAATTCGATGGCTCAAAACAGCAGAAATTTATCCCCTCACTCTTTTGGAGGCCAGAAGTTCAAAATCCAGGTGCCGCCAGGGCTGCAAGCACTCCCTACTGGGGGCGGCCGCCTCCTTGTTCCTTCCAGCTCCTGGTGACTCGGGCCTTCCTGTTTGCGGCCGTGTCACTTCAGTCCCTGTGTTGGTGGTCACACGGCCCCCTCTTCTGTGTCTGTGTCTTATAAGGACACTTGTCATTGGATGTAGGGCCCACCAGGAAAATCCAGGATAATCTCACCTCAGGATCCTTAACTTAATTACATCTGCAATGACCGTTTTCCAAATAAGGTCACGTTCACAAGTTCTGGGTTAGGGCATGGACATATCTTTTGGGGAGGCTCAACATTCAACCCACTACCCACACTTCAGGGATTCCTTTATATATCAAGGCTTTGGCCTGATTAGGCATTTTTAATACCACCTCAGTGACTCCACCATCAGTTTGATATTAATAAATCAGGACTTGTAGGGGAAGAGAAGAAAGAACAAAAGCTTATTTTTTGTTTGTTTTGTGTTTATGAGCAGGTAAAAAGCCTTCTCTCCGGGGTCCTCAATTTAGTAGTGATGAGTTGAGTGGCTTCATCGCCCCTCTGCTCCTCGTCCCCATCTGCCGCTCACACTGCTCACACGTGGGTGGTAAGGCGCTGCAGCTCCTCCGTCATAGAGCCTCCTGTGGTGCCCCTGCTCTGACCCCAGCTCCCATGGCCCCATCTTGGCTCCCTGAACGGGGCCCCTGTAGCCTGGCTGACACCCAGCTCTGGCCTTCACCCTCTGCTTAGCCCCCTGTTTGCTCCCTGGGCTCCCCCTCTCACTCATCCTGCCTTGGTTGCTCACCGAATCTTTAGGAACTCCAAAACTACTCTGTGTTCCAGCATGGAGGTAACAGGAAGTGGCCCCAATTGAACAAGTCCCATGGCTTCCGGCTGACTGAGTTGGGTGCCTGGGGGCAAGACCTCTGCCCAAGAGCTGAGTCGTTGCTTTTAGTGACATGGATCAGCTACAGCAGTGGTAGCACTTACTGAGCACTAAGGTTTCCTCATGCTCCTCACAGCCACCCTTTGAGGTCAGGTGAGGTCCATCTCTTACTCCCATCTGTGGTGTGAAGGAACTCAGCAGCTCTCCGGTGTGTTCCACACAGAGGGGAAGACAATCCCTGGACCCTCTCACTGCTCAGGGGTAGTGTGGGGACAGAAGAAGAGTGCAAGTGTGAAAGGTCTTTGAGCTCTTGGGCCAAACAATGCTGCCCAAAACCAACACCCCCCCAAAAAAAGACTGAAGTAATCTGGAGTCATTTTTGCATTTTCAATGGAAGCCTGAGGGTCACTGAAAAACCCAGCTTCTAAGGCAAGTCACAGTGTTGCTTGTCCCATGGAAAGGAAGGACATTCCAGAAGAGGGTCCAGAAGCACACAAGCAGCCGTTTGCTGGGGAGAGAGCAGAGAGCTAGTAGACTCAGGTCCCACCCTTGCTGAAGTGACATGACTGGGGCAGGTCACACACCTCACCTCAGCTGGGGAACCTCACCTCTGAAAGGTGAGAGCGGCAGTAACCAGGGCTGCTGTGAGGACTGGAGGTTACATGTGTGCCTGGCACTCCGTGGGCACCTGTATGCTTACAGCTATTACTGTGATCCCACCTCTGATACCTTTTCAATGCCCCACACCCACCTCCACCCTGTCACTCAGCCAGGGCAGCCAGTTCCCCTCCGCCAACCTTGAACTGGCTGCTTAGAGCTCTTCTACTGCTGGATCCAGGCCATATGTGTGGGCCTGAGGTTCTTTTCTCTTTGTCTTCAGGGCCTCGCTCAGCACTGGCATACAGCCGGTGCTCAAGCATGTCTGCATAATGAAGGCACACTATGCACTCAGCTTCAGCACCATGCCAGGCCTGGTGTGGTAGGTCTCTGTGAAAAGGCAAGTTAAATAAACGGGAGGATAGACTCACCCTCTGGATAGAACTTTAAAACTTTCCGACCTTTCCACCTCCCCGATTCATCGTCGAAGCAGGAAAGATTGTTAACACAGTGACTACGAATATGTAGTGCCAGGCTCTCTTGCCATGCTCAGGTCTGACCGGCCCTAAATCCCCTTTCCAGCCTGACTGAAGCTAAGAGGGTTGGAGGGAGGGGAGAGCCTCACTAAGAGGTGAGAGCACCGCATGGAGCTCTACAAAGGCCATGGCATCCAAAGCAACGGCTGCATTATGACTTTCCTGAGCCCTAAGCACTTGTGCCTTGGTGTGTCCCTTCCTCCATAAAAAAAAAAAAACTATATATATATATATATATATAAAATTATATTTTATGCGTGCGCTGGTATAAAGATGAATATAATCCAGGCGGGATTATATTCATTTTGTTTTTCAAATTTTAAAACAGGCCCTGTGCCTACTTGTGCTTCATGGACAAGCCTGTCAGGTTATCCACAGTCTCTGAGAACGAAGCAGGATCAGGTGTCCTGGTCCCCTAACCGGCCTCTGTCTCCGCAGGTCCCGCAGCGGATGGCAGCGGCCGATGGCGCCCCCGAGGACGGCGGTGGCGGCGTCCCGGGCGTCTGGGGCGCCTGGGGCCCCTGGTCCGCCTGCTCGCGCAGTTGCAGCGGCGGCGTGATGGAGCAGACGCGGCCTTGCTTGCCGGGATCTTACCGCGCGCGCGGCGGCCCGCGGCCGGGAGCCGCGGCGCGCGCCTTCGCCGGCCACGTGGTGTCGGCTGTGCGCACGTCGGTGCCGCTGCACCGGAGCCGCGAGGAGTCGCGCTCCCCCGCCGGCCTGAACGCCAGCCGCCAGGGCCCGGTGTTGAGGGGCAGCCGGCACCCCCAGGCGCGGGTCCGAGAACCCACGGCAGACAGAAGGTACACGCCCTCCCCGGCCCCTGCCCGCCCGCCACCCGCCACGGGTCCTTGCCCCATCGCTGTCCCTGCCCCATGTGCCGCAAGCTGCTCTGCATCACAGATTGCTTGGTTAATGCATTGCTTCTGCTGGGTGGGGAGGAATTCTTGGCTCCATGTATCTCCTTTCATCTTTTGATTTATTTGCAGCTTTTTAAAGCGTTGAGGCCACTCCCACCCCACTCTGTGGTTCTGAATAGTCTTCAAAGTGAAGCTAATTCTAAGAAGCCCTTAGGCATCAACCTTAGGGAGGCCCTTTGGAGGGTGAAAGGAGGGGACCAAGAGTGGGGAGACCTCCCTTCCAGTGCTGCTTGCCCGGTGAAGGGGGAAAGGAAAACCCTGGCCCCAGGCTGTGTGGATTTGAGCTGAGGACAAGGTGCCTTTTAATCCAAGGTCCCTTTTAACCTCATACTAGTTTCAACTCCTTGGACAAGTTGAATGTCTCAAGTGTTACCTGTTCTCAGGTTGTAGGTTTCAGAATTCTGTGAAACTTTCTAGAAAGTTTCTACAGAGTACTTTGAGTAAACACACAGCTTTGAGGCTCTGTGTAGTTAAGGACCTAGACATTGTTTAGAGTCTTAACAAAATATAAACTATAGAGATGGCATAGTGGCATTAAAATAGATGTATAGCCCTAAGAAGCTTCCCTGGCTAGGCCAGCATAAATACGCCAAAGTAGGCAGTGCCCATGGGAAAGGTAAGAATATAGATGCTGAGAAGAGCTTGTCAGTGAATTAATCAAACAGTATTTACAGATTACATGCCCTAGGCTCATGGTAGAATCTGAGAGAGTATTTATACAAAAGCATTAACAAGAACAAAGAAAAAAAAATCATAAGATATGGTCACTGTGCTTAAGAAATGTATAATTTAGTGGTCAAGCCAAGTTAATGCCCATCCCAGGCAGGACATGTGCCTGTCAGGTGGGTGACCTAGCCCCTCTTGTCAATTGCAGTTCAGACATCAGCATGCGCGGCCAGCCTTTAGCGCTGTGGCTAGATGCTGTGGGAGAGTCCTTCTCAGCCTGGTGCTATAGGCTGTCCCTGCCAGTACCTGGAGGTGGAGAAGAGATGCAACCCACTTGGCCTCCCTGCCACATGCTCTTGACCTGGTCGGGAGTTTGGATAGAGAACCATTTCACAGAGAAGATGCTATAGCTGAATTCTGAGGGTTAAACTGCATTTGGGCTGATGAAAAGAGCTGAAAGTTTCATGGCTTGGCATGGCCTGTGAGTAGGAGAGTAAAGAGAGGGATCAGCGAGGGGAGGGGGCTTCCTTCTCTCTCTTCCCTCGTGGAAACCCAAGTACCCTGTAACGTCAGTCAGGACTGAGGGTCTGTTACTACTGAAGCGGAGGGCTTATCATATGTTATCTCCTTTCATTCTGACCACGCCTCATAGTAACGTAGCTTACCAGTCCCTTATAGGAAATGCTTCTGCCAGTGCATTTTAGAATTCAGAACTGTTCAGATTTTAGAAAGGTAATTCAGGGTATATTTCACACATTAATATCATTCCTTCTCTGGTGTAGGCAGCATCCCATAATCAAACGCATTATTGTTTCTGCAGTGAAACACAAATTTTCACATCACATAGGGTAAAAGAGACCGTTAAATAGCCTTATGTTTGTTAAGGTCAGGGTGGCTGCCGGATGAGTTTTGACACCAAATTGACAAAAACATTAAAAGAAAATGAAAGACAAAAACTTGGCTTTCAAAACTCTTGGTTTCAGAATTACAGATTTATAATAGCTAAGGTTTGTCGAGTGCCTGTTTTATGTCAGGCGCTGTTCCTCTCACTTTACACTGACAACCCCATCAGACAGATGCTAACACCCTTATTTTAGAGATGAGGAAATGGAAGCCCAGAGAAGTAGGGTGATTGCCCAGGGCTACACAGCTAGTGTGTTAAGAGTTAGGATTTGAGCACAGGCAGTCATGACTCTTCAGGACCTGATGAAGTGGATGCTACAATGAGGAATCCGAGGCCTTTAGATATTAAATAACTACTCAGAGTCCTAAATAAAGCCACAAAAAAGCTGCGATTGGAAGGTGCTACTGACTCCCAGATCCCTAGCGTACTCAGGGACTTCTCTTCCAGCCTCTGTGGTTGCAAACCTAGAAAAGCAGCCCAGGGAACAGGCTCTAGTTGGCTGCCGGCCTGGGCTGCAGGCTTTCCGGCCCATGCGTTTTGGCAGCAGGAAAATTTTCTCTTCTAACTTATTGACAAGGGGCCAGTTACTGTTTACTATGAAGTTCCTACAATTTTTTATCATGCTCTTGTAATTTGACAGTTTCAGATGAAATAATCCAAATATTAGCCCGGGAGGCCTCTGCTGCCGATGAATGTCACGCTCTTCCTGGCTGACGAAAATCGCATTTGCTTATATTTATTAGTGATTAGGAGCTTGCATAGTATGTATGACCCCAGAAGAAATGTCAGTATGTTCTCTGGATGGCTGTCTGCCTCCCTCTCTGTTTCAGGTTTGAGGTTTGAGGCGAAGGCTGTTAGGGCTTAGATGTTTAAGAAACTGTTAGATTGTTATGCTAGGCAACTGAAAACTTAATTGGAGCCAGATAACATATAAAACAAAACTATTCAACCTTCCAACAAATATTTATCAAGCATCTACTATGTTGTAAGGCTCTGGGACAGACACAAAGGTATAAAAATCAAGTTGGGGGTGGGGGACTGAAGGCTCTTACTAACAGGCTAGAACAGCTGTTTGCAAACTGTTTTTTTTAAGCATACGCATTTAAGTGTAAAATCAGCCTTAGATGGAGGCTCAGTTTGTCACACAGGCAAAAGCTGAGCTGCTCTGTTGAAGCCTCAGAGACATACTATAAAAATCCAGGTCCAAAGGGGGCAGTGGTTTCTAACCTTGGCTGATCATTAGAATTCTTTGCCCATTTTTTAGAAATCTTGACACCCTGGTCACATCCCAAACCAACATCTGAATCTCTAAAGATTGTGCTCAGACATGGATATATTCCAAACAAGGTTGGAAACCATGGGTCTGGAAGTATCTTTGGAACCTCAAATTTCCATGGAAAAGAATTTGGGAATTAACTATTGTCTAGCAGAATTTTCCAAGTTTAGTAAGCACATATCAGCATCACTTGCAGTGGCGGGGTGTCTTGTTAAAAGTAGAGCTATCCAGTCCCCACAATCGCCCCTGCCTAATGGGGATTCTGTTGTGGGGATCTGTGGTGTGACCGAGGTAATTTATTTTAAATTATTTGGACATACCCCAGAGTCTGAGAACAACTGCTCTAGAAGGTCAGAAAAAGCATGTATGTAAATGTCTTCCTTACGGGACAGTCTGATGAAACAGTGGCCATAATGAAGATGGCTACCATTTTGGAGAATGCCTTCTCTGCAGGCACCGCATCAAATGCATTAAAACACAGGTCCGCCAGCCCCGTGGGGCGGATACGGAGGCTCACGTTTTACAGACAGGGAACCTGAGGCTTAGAAAAACAAAGTGACGGTGTTTTGCCATGTATAATGTGCTCCCGTGTGTACTGCACACCCACGCTTTTTTCACAGACTTTCAGGAAAAAAACCATTTAATTGTTGAATTCAATTATTTTTTATTTATATTTAGAAACAAAACTGATGATCGTCTTCCAGGGTATTATTTTGCATACGGATATCGTTATTGCTTTCTAGAGTTGTACTTTTAATGCATAACCATTTAAAAATTATACAGATACAGAATTAGTACTACCCATGTGTAATGCATGTCCTAAATTTTCCCTCAAAAATTTGGGGGAAAAAATGCATTATATTTGGCAAAATACAGTAATTGCTGAAGCTCACTGTTCTGAGACAACTGAACCAGAATTCTAAGTACGTCTGTTAGAATCAGGCACTAATCTTTTTTTTTTTTTTTCCACTGGAATGGGTTTTTGAAATGGTTGTTTTGGCAGTGAGGTGGCTCACTCGAACAGGTATGGTCAGAAAAGCTGCTTGGAGGTTGGACAGTTTGGGGCACATTTTGAAAAGTGGATGGGATCTGGCAGCAAAGGCATAAAAAGAAGTGCGTCTTTTCCTTGCAATGTTCAGCTCCTTAATCAGGGAAATCTTTGCATCTAGTCCGAGGTACCACGGGGGTTCAAAAAAATTAGAAGGTGTAATCCCTGTTCTTGGGGGCCTGATACTGTGGTGGCGGATTTGTGGAAAACCCACGAAACACTGCCCATAGTGGGAGATAGTTAAAGGTGTGACCAGAGTTCAGGATAATAGGAGTTCCTTGTGGGATGGAGCTGTCTGGGAAGGCTGTATGTATGTATAGAGCAGGTAGAATTTGAACCCAACCTTGATGAATAAGTAGAATTTACTTAGCTGGGATATATCAGGAAACTCCTTGGGTCCATTTGCTTCCCTATTACACTCTGTCTCATTAAAACACACACACTACAAATTGCACGCTAAAAAGCCGTTGAAATCATGTCAGCATTTATTAGAGCTCTCTCAAGGATCTGGGCTTAGGAAAGTTACTAAACTTTTCTGAGCCTCAGGGGTTTTATCTTTCAAATGAGAGTAATAATAATACCTATCACATGAGATTGTTGAACAATCAAATGAAATAATAGATTTATATTGCCTGGTCCATAGTAGGTGCTCAATAAATTGTAGCCCTAACTCCCACTGTGGGTTTAAAGGCTGAGTGTTAGTGTGTTAGAGAGTTACAGTTAGAACTTTGGTTCTGCAGGAAGGATCAGGTGGAGAAGTGGGGCCACACAGGAAGATGGTGAGCCAGGAACTGAGGTCCAGTCCAGGAGGGCAGGACTCGTGGAAGCACTGCATCCCAGGGCCTGGCCACCCTGCCCTTTGCCCTTTCTGGGTGTGGCATGCTCCAAAAAGGGTGGCCTTTTCCTGGGATATAGTCAGAGTCCTGGCAGCCTGGGGAGGCTTTGGACTGGGGGTGTTCAACCCGCAGGCCTTAGCCAACAGGTTCCAGGGCCCTCAACCAAGTCCTCCCTCTCCCCATGTCCAAGGCTGTCCCTGTGCTGGCTGAAGGGGGAGGGGCGGGGGAGGAGGAGGTGTAGGGTGAGTCCGGCAGCAAGTACAGCCATGCAGCGGCACACTGCTGTGACACTGAAGACAGCCCAAAGGAGGAGAGCCTTTCCCTCAGTTTCTAGAAAGGACACTTGAAGACTGGAGGGAGCTGGAAGGAGTCCCTGTTACTGTAGAACCTTCCCTTTTATAACACGAAAACCAAATCGATTTCTTTCTATTCCTAAAATGTCTGGTGAAAACAGCATCCAGAGAGAGTCCATGCTGCCCAGAGTCTAAGCACATAACCTTACAGAAACATGTCGTAAATATCTACTGGCCAGTTTAATTCCGCTTCCACAAAGTCAGAATATGGGGGCAGTGCCCACTCCTACCGAGGAGCACTTCAGGCAACTTTCTCACCGCTCTGGTCGCCAGGGAGCTGCTAACAGGCAGGCATCCCTGCGAGCGGGCTTCCTTCCTTACCCTCGCCTGCAGTGGCCAGTTTTCCTGATCATCACGCATGTGAACTGGCTGGAACCTGGCAAGTGGGAGGCTTGATGTCTTCCACTCAGAGCTCTTCAAGATACGGAGTGTTCCTCCTCTCCACCAGTGAGCATTGCCAAGTCTAGAACATCTGTCTCATGGAGACAGTTGTAGGAGCATGGGAGATGAAAGTCACAACTGAAAATCATGGCCACTGTTTCCATTAAGGTGGAGCATATCATAAATCTCAGGCATCAGAAAGGTTGCAGAGGGAGGGCTTCCCAGAACCTTCTGGAGATGGAGAGCTGGTTTCGAGTTAGGAGGGAGTTGGCCTGCATCAGGGATGTTCTTACAGAGGCTGCGCAGATCTGCATCCCAAGAACAGTTTGTGCTCAGCTTTCATTTACTGTCTTTCTTTGAAATACTGGTTTTATTTTTGTCCAGTTTATTAGCCAGACCCTCAGATGGTGAGGTGGGGTACGGGTATAGAAGCTAACATATCCTGAGAGGCTGTAAGTTGCATGATAGTGAAGAGTTTAGCCCTGGAGCTGATAGGTCTGGGTTCTCTGCCCAGCTCTGCCACTCACTAGTCCTGTGTCCTGCTGCATTGCCCAGCCTTTCCCTAATGGAGATAGTAATACACCTGCTTTGCTGGGTTGCTGTGAATTAGATACTTCCCACAA
Organism: Mormoops blainvillei; assembly: GCA_004026545.1. NCBI lineage: Eukaryota > Metazoa > Chordata > Mammalia > Chiroptera > Mormoopidae > Mormoops > Mormoops blainvillei. The sequence goes on along the minus strand of PVJD01004817.1, from coordinate 47,929 downwards.
CATGCTCAGCACAGTGTGGGGTGACTCATAAGCACTCAGTGAACGTGGCAGACTGCCTTCCATATGCTGGGACACTGGGAGCACGGAGGTGGAGCTAATTCTTGGGGAATCGAGAAAACTCTGTGGTGGAGCATACTTCCTTTAAAGAGGAGTTTGCATTTCTCAGGTTGGAAAGAGCTGGGAAGTGCTTGTAATGGATGGGGGATGGCAATGCTTTGGTGACACAAGAATCAAAGTCTCCTGTCCTCAAGGGACACCTGTTGGTGGGGTGGGGGAGGAAGACAAGCAAGCAGACATTTACAAGACCAAGTGCCCATGGCTCTCTTAAGAGGGATGTTCTGGGAGGAGGGAAGGGGAGTCGAAGCAAGGCTTTGCAGAGAAAGTGATGACTGAGCCGAACTTTGAGGAAAAAGGATTTTAGCAGAGCCCAAGAGCGAGGAGGGCATTCCCCAAAAAGCAAACTGCAGGGGCAACGTCCTGGAGGCATGAGTGAGTCTCACGTTCTAGAAGTCAGAAGTGGTCCGGTGGTCTGGGACACAGGCTGTCTGTGAGGGAGTGTCCAGGCCAGACTAGGGAGTCCCCAGCCTCCTTTCCAGGGTGGGACTGTGGAGCAGCCCTAGGGGAGTAAACTAGAAATTCTCTGAGGCAGAAGTTCCCATAAACATGGAAAACCAACTCTTTGCCATTTTAAAGCTAGACCATGTATGCAGTGTATAGTGAGCCTAACCCTCTCCTAGTGCCCTCGTGATTTTCAGTGTGTTTGGCTGTGCCACATCTCACCAAGCGAGCATTCACTGCCTGGCCAGCAAAGACGTGCCCTCTAGTTTTGCAATAGGTATGTCAGTTTCCCATTGATGGTATAACTCTTACAACAAATTTAGTGGCTTCAAACAGCACAGATTTATTCTGTTGCAGTCTGAAAGTCAGAAGTCTAAAATCAAGATGTCGTCAGGGCTACTTCCCCCTGGGGGCTTCAGGGGAAAATTTGTGTCATTCCCTTTTCCAGCTTTTAGAGGCGACCTGTGTTCTTGGGCTCCTTGTTCTTTCCTCCATTGCCCTACCCTCTTGCTTCTGCCATTTCCTCCTTCCATAACTTTCACCTGCTGATCTCATTCTTATGAGGACCCTTGTGATCACTTCGCACCCACTCAGGTATCCCAGGATCCTCTCTCCAGCTCAAGAGCCTCAACTTAATCACAGCTGCAAAGCACCTTCACCACATGAGGTGACATTCACATGTACTAGGGAGTAGGATGTGGACACCTTGGGAGGCAGAAGCATTATCCAGATGACCATAGTAATGTTTGCGTTTTGGAGTCTTAAGAATACCCAAGGTGCCCTGGCCGGGTAGCTCAGCTGGTTAGAGCATGAGCCTGATACGCCAAGGTTGCAGGTTCGATATCCGGTCAGGGCACATACGAGAGGCAACCAAAGAATGCGTGAGTAAGTGGAACAACAAATTAGTGTTTCTCTCTCTCTCTCTCTCTCTCTCTCTCTCTCTCTCTCATCAATAAAGAAAGAATACTAAAGGAATAGCACAATTTTTGTGCTAGCAGGACCACTGGCCATATCACTACATCATGTCTAGTTGTTGTCCCTGGGAAATTTAGCAGTCCTACCCACCAGAGAAGAAGAAAATCGTGTATCCTGCCTGGCCTCTCAGTGTTCTGTGGACATCGGTATTAACCAAGACCAGTGCCAGTAATGAGCTTAAAGATCATAGATACTCGAGGCAGCTGCACGGGATAAAGAGCCCTGCATCCCAAGTCCAGGGCCCAGGGTCCGTTTTCCAACTCTCACCAGTGCTTTCGTCTTGGGCAGGCCACCTCATTTCTCTGGGCCTTAGATTATGTGCTTGTAAAAAAAGGGAACCTATTCCATTTGTTTAGGCCTCTTGCTAGATATTGATGCATTACTGAGGCCCAATTGCTGTTTTAAATGTTCCCACCGCCATTCTGCCATTCCGAGCACTGGAAAGGGAAGAAGGTGGTGGGGAGATGCAGCCCTTAGACATGCCTTCAGACACACTCCAAAATATGATGGATATCCTTCTCTCCAGATGCATTGACATCACTGCCCTTCAAATCCCTCTGTTCAGACTTCTGTCTCATAACATGAGTTTTTCTTAAAAGTGTCATCAACACGTCTGACCTTCTCTTTGGTCTCCCGCTGGGCCTTGGCCCTTTTCTGTTGGAAGCATTCATGGTTCTTACCTCAAAGAAAACCCTGGACTTGGAGTCATTAGACCCCACTTCCTGTCTCAGTTCTACCATTTGCCTGCTGGATAGTCTTCGGGAATCACTTAATCTGGTCTATAAAATGTGCATAATTATATGTCCGCTGTCTACCACAGAGGCCCATTGAGAGGGTCAAATGAGGTAAGAGCTGTAAAAGTATTTCAAAAAATATAAGACACTGTTCAAAAACAACATAGCCGATTGTTTTATCATTGAGCATATTATCTTTGGGTTTTAGAGCCTTGTGTCTTTTTCTGTAACTTCTTGTATGAGTGTGCATGTGCATGCATGCAAATGTGAGTGTGCACATGTGTAGCGTGTGTGCATGCATATGTGTGCATGTGTGTAATATGTATGGGTGTACATATGCATGTGTTTGCTTGAGCTTGTATGTGTTTTTGCTTGAAAGGGCTGTTAGTTTTGAAGCAGGACAGACAGATCAAGCTTAGAGCACAGTCTTTAGTCACCTTTTCCTGCTTCCCGCCCTGGTTGCTTGTAGGAATCATTTGCTTCTTTAGCCCCTCCTTTCCTGGAGGCTGTTTGCATTTCATCATTAATAACTCCGGAGCAATGTGTTATTTCTGTCCTGGGGGCCCCTGCAGCCTAGTGGGCTCCATGATGCAGGATAAAAAAACTTGTTGTTAATTAAACTTCACAAAGCCGCATACCAGTTTCCTGACCCTCAGTAGATACCTAGGGAGTCTTGTTACATACAGGGGGGCAGAAACCACATGGCCAAGAGAAGGGAAATCTTTGACTTTGTTTGTGTTTCTCCTTGGAAAACCTCCCTGGCGATTCTGGGCAGTTAGCAGAGAAAGCAGGTACATCTGTTTGAAATGTATACTTCACATTTTTGGTGTTTTTTGTTTTCTTCCTGCGAGGGAAGTTTCATTTCTTTACCTTTTGAAGCAGGATTTCCACTTAGTCCCTGAATTGTTTGACAAGAAGTTACCTGTTGATGCTAACCAGATAAACGGGGTTTTAATATGCTTTGGTTTCTAAATCGGAAATCCTAGCCCTGTTCAGTGGGAGAGTTTGTAGCGGAGCTGGGCCCACTGGTATGTACATTTCTGCCTGTAGGTTAGGAAAGATTGGAGCCAGATTTTAAGCTTGAGTTACTCTGATCTCAGACAAGGCTCCAAAGAGCCCTTGTTCATTTCTTGTGGCATTTCATTAAGTGTCAGAAGTATTTCATTAGTTATCAGAACAAAGATCACATTTGCCATAAGAATGCTATGTTGAACGCCCTCCAAGTCATTCATAACTCTGGGTTCCAGAAGAAAGATACGATGGGCTATGGAAAAAGCCTGACTGCAATATGTGCGTCCCAGAAGGGGGATCTCAGCTTTGCATCTGGGACCCCTGGGACTTCTCCTTGGACGCATGCCTGGTGGCAGCCTGACATGCCTTTGAGTAAGGATGGGAGCAGGAACGTTTCCTGAATGTGCGGGTTACTGTCATTTCCTTGACTCATCCTCCCTGCACACATTGAGGACTCATCTGTATTAATAACAACCATTTCTATAGCACCTACCATGTGCCATATCATTTACATGTGTACTATTTGAGCCTCAAGCAGCCTCATTTGATAGTTGACACTGAGCTAATGTAGAGAAGCCCCTAGTGTCCTTACAAGGAGCAGAGTGGGGCCTGAATACAGCATCTCCACTCTTCCCACTGCCAGTCTGTGCTTATAATGTGGGTCCAGGTAATCTACCTGTATGTGAGAGGGTTTAGGGACAACTGCTGTGGCCCCCCTGTTGGTTCTCATGGTAAAGTACTAAGAGCCCTCCTTTCCTATCCATCCATAGACCCTTTCCTGGATGTACATAGTTCTTTTGGTTAATCTCTATTAACAGGAACAAGAGCAATCACAACTGACGTTTACTGAGGGTTCACTGTGTAGGAAGTTGAATAATGCTCACCTTCACCCTCCACCCCCTGCCCCCCGCCCCCCAAGATACCAGAGTCTAACCCCCAGAGCCTAAAAGTGCTAATTTATTTGGAAAAAGGACTATGCAGATATCATTAAGGATCTTGGGATATGGAAATTATTCTAGGTCATACAGGTGCACCCTAAAAGCAACCATGAGTATCCTTATAAGAGACAAGCAGAGGGAGAGCTGATACACAGACACAAAGGAGAAGATGATGTGAAGACAGGTTAGCGAGATTTGAAGGTGCTGTTCTTGAAGAATTTAGTGATACAGCCAGAAGCCAAGGAATACTGGCAGCATCAGAAACTGCAAGAGGCAGGGAAACAGATTCTTCCCTAGAGCCTCCTGATGGAGCGCAGCCCTGCCAACTATGTGATTTCAGCCCACTGAAACTGATTTTGAACTTCTGGTGTCCAGAACTGTGAGAGAATGAATTTCTGTTGTTTCAGGCCACCAAATTTGTGGTAGTTTTCTGTGGCAGGCCTCAGAAACTAATATACTGTGTGTAAGGCTTTGAGCCAAATCTCCGGGGACTCTTATATGTAAAAGTATCTGTATTATCCCGGCCCCCCACCCTTTTTTTTGTATGTGAGGAACTTTGCTCTTAGAGAGAAGAAGTGATGGGTCTCGGGCCCCAGAAGTAGTAGGTTGTAGGACCAGAACTAGAGTCTGGCTCCAAGCTTCTGCTCTTAACCCCTATTATTATCCCTTCCTGCCCTCAACTTTTTTCTCACCCCTGTGTCTCATAGGTCAGGCCAAGGTCAAGATCAGGTCTTGCCCCTAGAGCCTTCCTTTTCCTCTTTATGGTTTGACTTCCAGGTACACATTATTTTCTTTAATCTCTCCTGAATCTTTTTCATATGGAAACATTTGGTCCCCTGTGGCTGTGTGGGTCCAGCAGCAGTTAACTTAGATTCCCTTTTCCTCCATGATTGGAACACAGTTCTTTGCAGACTAGTGCTGAAAACGTTTCTTTCTGGAGTTGGAGGGAAACAATAATTTCCCCCCCTATTTTCCAGTAAATTCTCATTCCAAACAGCCCTTCCCTGTAATGCTCTGTGAATGGCATTTGGTACCCGTAAGCCGTGCTGCATTGCAGCTGTTTAAGCTCTTTGAGAGCTTACTATTCATTCATTCAGTAACATTTGTTACTATTGCAATAATATGCGTTCATACAGGCTTACTAGCTTAGACAGGTTGTTTAATGTCTTTTAGTCTCAGTTTCCTTACCATAAAATAGGAATAATGACCCCCTTTGCCTTTTGCAGTGATGGTTAAATGGCATGACATAGAGGAACTATTTGGCAGGTGTTCAGTAAATTGTTGCTATCTGAACACTGAATTTATTTAAGTACCTGATGCTAAATACTTTGAGGGATGGGGTAAAACTCTAGAACAAATCCCTCTTTCCTTCAATTAACTGGGGGTGACAGACTTACACCTAAATCACTTCCTCTAATGCAAGGGGGAAAGGTATGCATCCTTTTCACACATGATTATTATACTTAAAATAGTTCATATTTATGACAAAGACAAAAATGAAGTGATATATGGTAAGTGGGCACATAGAAGGTGGTATAAAATTCAGAGTTGGAAGACATCCAGAATATGAGAGAAATACTATTGCTTCCTCCATGGACCTTTCACATAAAAGGAATGTAAGTTACATTATAATTGTTATTATTGTTGCATTAATGAATTCAGCAGAACTTACAGAAAATAGTCCTTCAGCTTGCTTCAACCTGTTGGGGGTCAGCCCCTGGGGCAGGGGGCACTGTTTGAGAGTCCCCAGGGGAGAGGGGTTAGGGGCTCACATTTGCTTAGCACCTGCCCCAACCAGGCGCTGTGCCCCGCGGGAAATCTCATTTGGTTTCCCTAAACCCCTGTAGCCCTGGAGGGCTGCTCAGGTTCAGATTACAACCCATACCAGCAACAGGTTGGACTCCCAAGAGGGCTGCTCTCAGTTACACTGGAGAAATGAAAGCATTTACTGTTCTCTCTTGAAAAGCCGGCTCCGTACCACTCAGCCCGCGTTTGGCTGGCTGCCTCTGCAGTGACCTTCACGTGTCAAGGTTGCAGGCTTTGTGTCTCTCAACTTTGGGACAGTGCCTTCCTCAAGGTAACCACCATTTACGGAGTGTCCACTGAGGGCCAAACCCTGTGCCAGGCACTTTACCTGCACTATTTCATTTCACCCACGTGACAGCCAGCTGAGGTAGGCATTGTTCCCCGTTCTCACTGCCAGGGGTGGGTGAGGGATGCGGAGTGACTTACCCGTAATTACACCGGTTACATGTGGCTGATCCCGCCTGTTTGCTGGAACGCCTAGTCTCTTTCTGCCATCCCTTATTACTACCTGGGTCCCAGTTGACCTCTTACCCTGCTCACCTCCCGGGATACCCTGCCCAGCACAAAGGAGGACGGGGCCATCACCTCTTTCTTCTAAGCTCTCTAATATTGGCTCAGCCTTAACTGGAAATGCCTCTCTGTTGGACTTCCACCCATTCATTGTTCACCTTTGTGTGACTCCAAACAAGATGCCTCTTCCTCTGACCAGATTTATCTCCCTGCTGGGAGGACGCACTGGATTTCAGCACCAGATGTCCTTGTGCAGTGAATCCCTGCTCTGCTGTGAGTGGCATCCCTTTAGCCACTGGACACTGCTGCTTTCTCTTGGTCTGAAATTGGTTTCCCTGGACGCCTACCTACTTGTCTCATTTCACCTCTGGGGACCACCCTGGACACGCAGAACCACTCATGCACAGTGAGCTGTGTGATGACTTGTCCTTGGGCACTTGGCTCATTTTCAAACACCACCCTCCATACAGGGAGACGCAGCCTGAGGCCATAGCTGGGATCAGAGTCTAAATTATCTCCTAGGTCCTTGTCCCAGACAGACTGGGTCTGTTCTGAAGGCTGCTCAGTTTTATCTTGGGGGTGTGTGGAGGCCACCCGGTGGACCTCGCCTCCTGGGAGGCTGGTGGGTGGGTCGCTGAGCATAGGTATTCCTGAGGCTTGGCTCCCTGCTACAAAAAGGGCCTTGGAAACCCAGAGTTGCTCCAAAACCACCTTTCTGCTTCCTTTGCTAGGCTGCCTGCCTCGATTCCAGGTAGCGCTCCTGAATCCATTGATGAAAAGACCTCTCTCCTTTCTCTTATCAGTACAAATTCATCACTTCTGCCCGTGTCCTGCCCTTCTCCTCTCCCTTCCCCCACTTATAAGCCTTTGGGATCCTTCCCTGAAGGCTCAGAGCAAATCTGTCAGCTGATTCTCACACCAGTCTTTTGATACAGCCCTTAAATCCTTCTGGGGATCAGCAATGGATCTGGGCAAAATGGCTAATGTATATGACAGTGTGCCACACAGTAGGCAACCAAGAAAGCTTTTGTTTCCATCATCTTAATTTTTGTTTCCCTAAGTGGTTAGTTTCCCTCTTATCTTCTGTAGACCCCAGATGATTGATTGCCTGGAACAGCCTTGGCAGCAGCTTCAGTGTTCTGAACTTCCCAGGAGACAGATGCACTCAACCTAAACCATTTGCTCACAGCCTCTTTGAACTTAGCACATGCTCTCCTTTCTCCCCTTGGCAGGTGATCGTGATGGAACAGGGAGGGTTTCAGGAGCGTGGGGCTCTCTTTCCAGTTGCAGGCTGCAGATTACTCTCGGTCCAGTTTCCCTGGGGTCCTGTGGCTCCTCCGCGAATGCGGTTTTCTGCCCATCAGTTGCTGCTCCACTCCACGCCCCGCCCGCCGTGACCTCCGTCTTCCTCCCCTGGAATTCAGGCTCTTTTTGGTCTCTCTAGCTGGCCGGTGGCTACTGACTTTCAGTTTCACCACCTCCCATTGCTGCCCACCCAGATAAGTGGGACTCTCCTGACTTCTTGCTCACTACAACGCAGGGCCTTTTCATCTCTCCTAATAGATCCAGAGAGGTAGCCTCCATTGGCCCATTGGTGAGACATGCTGAGCAGCTAAGCTATGGTCTCTCATATTTGTTACTTCAGCAAACCTGCACAGAGTTCCCCTGGGTCAGACCCACTGCTAGAATCAGGGATTATGCATGTAGGAATGAGAAACTGGCAAGCCTTGCCCTGAAGAACTGGAAGACTTGTGAAGGAGCCAGCCTTTTACTCAAGAAAGGTACTGTCTGGGTGTGAGGCTGCTGATGGCCTTTGTTGATCTCAAATCTTTCTGGGAGTTTATGACTTTTCAGTTATTGACAGTGATATTTCAGAAGAATATTTTGTCCCCAAACTATTTCTGTCCCCTCAGTCTTTGGGGCTTACAACCTGTGTCTGGGTGAGTATTTTATGTCCAGTTACAATGTCTGTGTATTTAAGTTTTAGATGTACTGATTTGGTTTCTCTTAGCAGTATTGCCTGTACATCAGACACAGCTTCAGAGAGTTCTCATGGCAGATTCCCGCATTTGCTTCTTGTGATCCTTCCACATCCACAGTTACATTTTTAGTAATTCAGTGGAAAACTCATTAGTGTTTTTCATATCACTTTCATATATTGAAATCCTGTGCAGAAGGCATTTTTTTTTTTTTATGGTGGCACTAAAGGGTAAGAAATGACAGATGAATCTGCCTGCACTCCACCCTGGAGTCTGCTTCCCAGAGGGAATCATTGCCTGTTTCATTTTTATCAGTGCAGAACTATATCCTGCATATACACATACATATGCATTTTCATATACTGTATATCTTTTTTCCTGTGCAGTCTTCAGTGTCTTGGTCTTTTTCACTTAACTATATTTTGGAGGCCATTCTGTATCAGTATACACATCTGCCTCATTCTCTTAAACAGATGCATATAGCACTCCACTGTGTACTCTGGTAGTTAGCTACCATAATTTAGCTCACTCATTATTCTCCTGTTTAATGATGCTTAGGCTGTGTTTCAGATTTATAATTTACAATCACATATATATGTATATATATATATATATAAAAAAAATTATCTGATATATATGTGTGTGTGTGCGTGTGTGTGTGTGTGTGTGTGTGTGTGTATATATATATATATATATATATATATATATATATATATATAGTGCAATTGATTTTTCTACAACTAGGCATGGTTCCTGAGCCTCTGTTTCTGCCGCTGCAGGAAAACTGCCAATTCCAGGAAACTGCGGTGCTCAGACACATCGTGTTAAACGTTATAGTTGGTTCAGTTAGGGATTCCCCCTTCCTCTCCCTGGGGTGACCTGAATCCCCAGGTGAGGGGCTCCTGTGCCGTGTTGGTGAGGAGACCCGGTGTCTGCTCTGCCTCACAGCTGCCTTCTTCCTCTGCTGCCATAATCTCCACAAAGACCCTTTCTTGTCACCCCCGGCACCCAAGGGGCCCTCCACCTTTACACTTCCCTCCCATGCCCTGGTCAGGTGCCACGTGGGATGTGAGTTTCCCCACAAAGCTGGCAGGTCCCTTCTGTCTCAGGCTCCTAAACAAATCTGGGGTGTCCATTGCTTTCCACCTCAGGCCAGAGCATTCTGGTCCAATCTCTGCTCACTGCCTCTCAGTCCTTGCCTCACCTGCCTGCTAGGCAAATGCTTAATTTCCTTTGGTTTGAGGAAATACTTCTAGGCCATAGCAGCTTCTTCATATTCTCTAGTACAAACTGTACCTCTGCTTTCTATGACCCAGACTTTGGCTCATGACAGACAAAACCTAGTTTTTCAAATTCAAAAGAGACCTCTTCCCTTTTTCGTGCTAATCTTTGGTTTTCTCTTCTTTGGCTGTAGTCGAGGTCATTCAAGAAGCCCTGTGGGGTGGGCGTGGGTGGGGGAGGAGAAATTACTGAACATGTCGTGCTAGGAGGGTTGTTTTAGGTGTCCTGCCTGTTCAACAGGGCTGCACTGAGGACCCTTGAGCCCTCGTTTCTGTGTACCTCTGTAAGTACTTGAGACGTTAATTCCCACTCATGACTGCTATGGCTCAGTGTCTTTTAACATGTCTATGGAAACCTCTTAAAAAACACGTTTGGCCACACTAATGGATTTTGGAAAAAGCATTTCACTTAATAATTGCAAGTTACACCTCCCTCCCCTCTCCCCAAACTTAAACTGCCAAGCGGAAATGCCTTCTTCCCTCAGTGGGAGGGGAGAGGGAGGGCGAGTGTGGCATTTTGGAGGCGGCGTCTGCCTTTGTGACCAGGAGTCTGTGACGTTTGCCGCCTTATTGCCTCGGGCATATCTTCAGTGCTAAGTCTGGCCAGGCCAGTTTGCCTCAAGTCATTGGTTGAGTTAGAGTTTCGTTTTGGTATATAATGTCAGTGCAAAGTACAAATATGGCCTAAAGGATCCCTTCAAATCAGGTGGAGATTTTTCATTAGATATAGTGAGATTCAGTAGGTTTTTTGATTTTCTCAACAGCCTCTAGTGCCGGGGTGCCATCCACTTTGGTTCTCTCGGCGGTCTCCAGGAATAAATCATCTTCTGTCCCATAGGCCTCCTTCCCATCTTCCCTGGGGAAGAATCGATGCCTGTTTACCTAACAACTCAACCCAGGTACCTGGCTGCAGGGCCCGCCAGGTTCGTAATGCTGTAAAACCCGGAACCCCAAGCCGAAGCAGTGTGAGCAGGGGCAGCTGCCTCAGGGCCCCGCCCGGCCGGCCCGGGATCGGGGGCTGGGCTTCCTGTCAGGCCGGCCACTGGGGCTGCTGCTCTGGGGGACGCTGTGGCCCATGTGTGGTTCATGTTAGCACAGCTGAGAAAGGCTGGCCCTCTCACAGAGGCTTGACTGAGCTCTAAGGGAAAACAAAATGGGGATAAACATGGAAAGTGTAAGAAATACAAACAGCTTGGCTTCCGGTGAGCAGGGTCTCACTCCACCTGGCCCAGTCTGTACTGGAAACTAGGGAAAGGGGTGTGACGCCACCTCCTAGTTGCAAGCAGCGGACAGACTGCCTCGTCTGGTTGCTTTCCAATTCGGTCAGGCATGCGTGGAGCGCCATGGACCTCTTAATTCTTCCCCTTAACTCCTCTCTGAGAACTTGGTAGAAATGCGCATTTTCAGTCCTCACCCCAGATCCGAATCAAACTTCGCATGTGGCGTTCAACACCCATTTGAACAATTTAAAAAACATTTCCAGGTAACTCCGATGCTTGATTAAGTTTGAGAAAGACTGAGGTGGAGAATATAGGAAGAATTAGAAGGAGAACCGTTTTGATGGTGAAAGAGGATGAATTTGGGCTTGAATGTGTGGAGTTTTAGGTGTCCGTGGGGACGGCGATGTGGGGCTGTCAAGGTGTGGACCCAGGACCCACAGCATCGGCATCACCCGGGAGCTTGTTACAAATGCAGAATTGGGGGCTCGCGAGACCTCCTGAATATGAAGCTGTATTTTGACGAGATCCCCAGGCGATTTTCATGCACGTCCTAGGTGAGCAGCAGACTGTATAGTCTGGAGCAGCGGTCTCCCACCTTTTTGGCACAAGGGACCAGTTTTGTGGAAGACGATTTTTTCACGGAGCGGGGGATGAGGGGATGGTTTGGGGATGATTCAAACACATACCGTCAAGCTCACCTCCTGCTGTGTGGCCTGGTTCCTAACAGGCCTGGGCCGGTGCCAGTCTGTGGCCCGGAGGTTGGGGAACCCTGGTCTAGAGGTGAGTCGGGTCTGTGTGGTTGACTCAGGAGAGGGGTTTGGGCAGGGAATAGAAACATGGGCATTGTCAGTCACAGGCGATGGTTGTAGATGACACGTTTCCGGGGTTCCTGACTGGTTAGCAGCCTGGATGTGGAATCATCACACTGATTAGCGGTAACATCACAAAGCCGCACAACATCACACATAATGAGCCCTGGATGGCAGCCAGCACATTATGAGGAAAATATTTCATGTTTATTGCCCTTTCCAAAATGCTATTTGCAGCCATTATCTCAAGAAGCAACAATTTCCCCAACACCCATGGTAGGTCATTGGAAGAAGCGGGCGTGAACCTGGTGCCAGAGCCCTTACTGTGGTGTTCTGTCATTGGCCATGCTGTGGGGGAAGGGCTCCGAGTGTGCTTATGTTGTCAGGGCTGGAAGTGCGGACGCGCGGAAAACACATCACACACAGCAGCGCTCAATAGGTGTTTCACAGAAGTTGCTCGGTAAAAGGTTGTTCGTTAAAGGCTGTTGAAACAAATGATAGAAAACATGACAGAAACTGCTCTTAGATTTAAAAAATGCATTCCTGTTAGTAACCTCAATTTGATCTTTACAACATCATTGTCAGTAGATAAAATGGATATTATTCATGCTCTCATTTAAAAGATAACATCTTTATTGAGATAAATTAACATGCCATAAAGTTCACCATTTGAAGTGTATAATTCAGTGGTTTTTAGTACATCCACAGGAGTGTACAACCATCATCACTACCTAATCACAGAACATTCTCACCGCCCCTGAAAGAAACCCCATGTCCTTTAGCATCAGTCCCTGTTCCCCTCTCCCCCAGCCCCTGGCAGCCACTGGTCTACTCCCTGTCTCTGTGGATTTGCGTGTTCTGGACAACTCCTGCAAATGGAATTGTACAACACACGCCTTTTGTGTCTGGCTCATTTCACTTAGAATGTGTTCAAAGTTCACCTATATTATAGTATATATCAATACTTCATCCTTTTTGTGGCTGAGTAATGTACTATTATTTTGTTTATCCAGTCTCACTTGATAGGCATTTGGGTTAAGATTTCATGTGGACAGGCGTTTTCATTTCTGTGGGTGTGTGCGCGGGACCGGAATTGCTGAGGTGTGCGGGGCTCTGCGTTTCGTTTCTGAGGAACTTTTAGATAGTTTTCCAAAGCGACTGCACCATTCTGCATCCCCACCAGGAATGCATGAGGGTTCCAGTTTCTCTCCATCCTCTTCAACATTTTCATTATCTGTCCTTTTTATTACAGCCATCCTAGTAGGTGTACTCCCATTTTACAGGCAAGAAAACTGAGGGTGCATTATTTTCCAAAGTTTGTAGAGCTATTAAATGACCAAGCCAGAACATTTTTTTCAAGCAAATACTTGTATCATGTATGCTCTGTGCTAGTCATTATTTAAGTCTGTCGCTCTTACTAAGTTTGCGTTTTACAGCAACCTGTAAGAAAGATGCTATTATCTTATTTATTTATAAACTGAGGACTGGGTCTAGGGTGAGGCCCTTAGGTGAAACACTTAAGAAGACATCACTCTCAGGTTCAACGAGAACCTACCTGACGCTACGTGCTTTACCGGCTTCATCCTAGTCTTGGCACTGTTTAAAGAAACTGAGGCATCAGAAGACCAAGTAATTTATTCAATTGTTCAATAATTAATAAGTAACAGAGGTGGGATATAAACCCAGGAACCCTGACTTCAGAGTCCAAGTCATTAGCCACTGCGCCACACTGGCATGCATATCTTGATCTTCAAACCAGGCTTTTTCTGTTTCTTTCTTAAGGCTTCACTTTCTGGAATCAGTCAGAGCTTTGACAAGAGGGGAAGCCGTAGTAAAATTCTGGAGATGGGTTATGGGGAGACCAAGCAGAACTAATCAGCTTAACAGCCCCCCAGGCACCTACTGCATGGACCCCTGGGAGGATTAACTGGCCACAAGGTCCCCCTCAGTCACATCTGTGCTTATTATCCCAATTCTACATAAATCTGCCTGGTTCAGGGAGGCCGCTCTGCAAGTGGCCCAGTGGGGAAGGGGCCATTCTGAGCCGTCAGGATGATTAGCTCTGACCAACTGTGAGGAAAACACAGGTCCTTCTGGCCAAGTGGGGATGAACCTGCTGCTTGTCCAAGTGTTCCCAGTCAAGTATCCTGAAATTGCATCTCTCATAACATAATCACACCCTAATTGACTTCTCATTCTCTTCAGTCTGATTTTCAGAATTAGCTTGTCATTCGTTTACAAATGATCATCTTACTAATGGTGTTGCTATTCGTAGGTTTTGAATGGTCCTTCTGCCCAGGCAGAGCCTCCCAGAAGGCAGTGCGAATACAAAAATATACATTTGCACATTTGCACATGTATGCATTACCCCCTCAGGAGTGATGGGCAGCCTTTGAAAAGATGCTTATGCAAGTCCTCAGCCACCAGCAGGTGCTCGGCCTCCTCTGCCCCCAGGGTTGAGGTCCAGTCAGCCCCAGTCCAGCGGCCCTCATGGGGTGAGCTGCAGCATGCAGTGTGGCCTAGGACGGCAGAGTTCTTATAGATGTCACAAACTCAGAGGTTTTTGTTTGCTTTTAATTTATTCCTCTGTTTATTCCATAGCATGATACATTTGGCCGTTGAATTTCCACCTTCTTGTTTGGAATTTCAATTCTGTCCTCTGACTTCGTTTCTCAAAGCTGTGAGCCTTTGGACCAGCAGCCCCAGCATCACTGGGGAGCTTGTTGGACATGCAGACCCTCAGGTCCTGCGTCAGACCTCCTGAGTCAGGACCTGTCTCTTAACAAGACCCCTAGGTGATTCCCCGGCACATTCAAGTTGAGAAGCTCTGCTCCACGTCTCCATTTCTGTTACCGTCGGCTGGGGGTCTACACCCAGTATTTACTTTGAGGCTAGAAATTTTGGTAGGCTTTCAGATCTTTAAAAAAAAAAGTCACACACAGAGAAATTCTTTCCTTTGCCTTTGCATGATGTCATTCATTTTACCTGGCCTGCGTGAGAAAGAAAAACGCAAGTTACATTCAAGTCATACGTATTTTTAAAACCGACTTTTTAAATGCATCTCTTAAAGCAGCATGCTAGATCCCCCATCATTAATAGAAGAGGCCCAAGTATTGCCAAGATTAATTGAGAAGTGCCTAAAGGCAAAATAAGCACTGTAGCGTAGTTTTATTCAAAACCATATCAGCTAAGAATGAAGGTGCAATTAGTGATAAAGATGTTAATAATTAGTTGTGGTCTGTTAAATTTTATATTCAGTGGTTACGTACAGTGAAGAAAGAATTTCCTCATGAGGGCAAAAATTAATGTTTCACCTTGATTGCTATTTTAATGTGCTTATTTTAATGGGGCCATCTTGTAGAAACCCTTGGGCACCTTTCCAATTTTACGTAAAAGTAGAATTAATTATTGTGGAAGCATATAATTTTAGAGCTGGAACGACCTTCCCAGTCATTTAATCCATTTTAGTCATTTTACAAATAAGAGTTATATGACTTACTTAAGTCCTTCCACAGAATATTGGAACCCGTGCTTCCCAAGTCTCAGGCCAGTGGTGGTGAAACCTCCTCAGATCCCTCCAGACCAACGTGCTTCCTCTTGCCTCCGAGAGTTCCCAGAGCACCATTTCTGCAGTGCCTCCAAGGCCTTTATCCTGCCCTGCATGCTGTCCTAGTTGCTTTCAGTTGTAAGGCTGAGGTCTTGGGAGCCACGGTTGATTCATTTTTGTCTTTCTTTCCCATTCCTGTGTAATGCACACAGTTGTTGTGCGGTAAGTTTACATGCAGTATGTGCTGGAGCTGGTCTTTCCCTCCTCACTCAAGCTCATTGTGTGTCCGCGATGGCAGCTTGGAATTGGCCATGGCGGGAGTATTTACACTGTGGGAGTGAAAAAAATGCTACAACTTCCCCCCTCTGGAATGCCAATTGTCAAACGCTTCCAAACACACCACTGTTTATATGATTTTCATAAGGTCTCACAAGGCAACGGGCCTCGACAAAATCCATACTGACAGGAAGATGGCCACTGACCCGCTGTTCGGCACGGGTTGCCTGGAGAATGACGGAGGAGCCAGGTGCTGAACCTCCTCTAACTTCTTCAGGGATTAAGTTTGACCCAGCACAAGTCAGGCCCAGGACTGCCTTAGAATTTGGTTGCTTAGCTAAGTCCTACTTACCTGGAAAAGCTATTTGGGCATGAATGGTAATGGAAACAGGGTCTGAAAAATCAGGCGTAGTTCAGGGAGAAAAACCCCACAAACTATTATCAGAAAAAAAAGAACAGGAAGTTACTGTGGCTGAAATTACAATGATATCTTTATACTTCTCAAAGAACCTTCAGTTGGCTCCCTGCAGCCCATGAAATTACCCAAACGCCCTGACATAAGTCACGTACTGACCACAGCTTACCACCCTAACCTGTTTTCAACCACTGACATCACCCACGGCCGATTCCCTCCTCCGTCCCACCTTCCAGCCTTCGCAGAACCTTGTTACGGCCTCCACGACAGTCCCTGCTCCAGGAGTGCGCCCTCGCCTCCCTGTCCCACCACAGGCCCTCTCCCAAGCTCCTGTTTCTGCCCAGTCCCTGTACCGTGGACCAGAGCTTCGGGGTGAACATGACAATCCCCATGACTGTTCGTCTCCTCTCTTGTGTGTCTCTCTGTAGCAGCAGGACCCGAGGTCCCATCGGCCCTGGCAAGTATGGCTATGGGAAAGCCCCGTACATCCTACCACTGCAGACGGACTCCGCACACTCACCGCAGAGGCTTCGAAGGCAGAAGCCCTCGTCCCGGCAATCCAGGTCCCAGGGGGCATCTGCTCCTAGCCATGGCTATAGCCCACAAGCCCGCCGGGCCCCCCACCATGGACCTCTGTACCAGAGTGACAGTGGCCCTCATTCTGGACTCCAGGCCTCAGAGACCTCCATCTACCAGCTCCCTTTGACCTATGACCAAGGCTTCCCTGCAGCTTCCAGTCTCTTCCACAACCCAGAAACAAGCAGCATCCACGGCATGGGGGCGCCCAGGGCAGCCCAGAGCTTTTCCCAGCCAGCCCGGTCCACCGCCATCTCCTGCATTGGGGCCTATCGCCAGTACAAGCTGTGCAACACCAACGTGAGTACCCGCCGATCTGGGCCTGCACAGGGCTGCCCGCCCCTCCTGTCGGGTGGCAGTGAGCATGTGGAAAACAGCCAGATGTGATTTTTCTAGGCCATGTTTTTGTAGTTTTTTCTTTTTTGGACAGAGGGATACAGAAAGGAGGAAAAAAGAAATAAAAGGGAAAACATTGCTATGGAAAGATGAGAAGTCCATTCATTCATTACCTGTTTCATGGATTAACTAAAACATCCTTATTTCTTGAGCAGTTGATGTCATACTAGAAAGATAGTTGTGGCAAATCCCGATCCAAAGCACATGGTCATTATAACTAGCAACCCCTGCTTGTCTTCCACTGATAGTGGCAGATTCTTCCCTGGGCCTTCCTGGTAGTGACTCCTATGGACCACGGAGACTGTGAACCTCCAGATGTTCTGTCCTGGTGTGGTGATGTTGGAAGCCCTGCAGAAAGGACAGAGGCTGAAGGTGGAGGAAGTGGCAGCACCACACCAAGTTGTCCTTTTTTCACGACCTTGTTCCCCTGCATGCTGGGCTATGCTATACAGTTTTTAAACCTTCCTTCCACTTCATTTCTCTCCATTTATTCTCCCCATCTGCTTTTCTTTTTTTCTTTTTTATAAGACTATACCTTTAGCAACTTGTGAATAACTTCTTGAATCACTTATTTACAACTTATTGCTGCATATCAAACAACTTCCAAATTCTCAGTGGCTTTATGTGAACAATATTCTCTGATCGGAGGCCTGAGGGTCAGGTGCAGCTTGGCTAATTTAGTGCAGCCAGTGGTGGTGCCAAATAAGTGGGAGTTTGGGCATTTGACTAGCATAGGTATCATCCAGTAAGTTTCCCAGAGCCATCTTGCTCTTCCAGGCACACACACTTAGTTATTTAGTTATACAACCTGATAGTGAGTTACGTGCTGAAGATTCCACAGCTAATGAGTAGCAAAGGAAATTATAAATGGAAACTTCTTAATATGACCAAATGTGTTTTTAAAAAATATATCAGTGTAGTGACTATATATAAAAGAGAAAGGAATAGAGAGTGTGTAAAGGTTTAATTTCCAAGTTGCCATACTTTTTATTAATAATTTAATCTGCCTTAATACTCCGTTACTGGGTAACAGGACAGCTGTTATATATTAGCTTTAGTTTCCTCATTAAAAGTATATTTCCTGCTATAGAGTCCATAGAAATGACTTAATTTGTGATTTTAATAATTTCTCTGAATGCCTGGAGTGCTTTTTAGCTTGTTCTTACACTGACAGACTTCAGGAATTATTAATTTTTGTAAAGCAGTAAATTTTCTAAAGCCATTACTAATCAGTCAGCTGCTAAGTCTTAAGTGAGCATCACTGCTTGTCTTATAACAGAGCAGGCACCATGGAAAATAAAAGAAAAACCGTATCATCTGCCTCATGGAGTTGCGAGGATCATAAACAAAAAAGAAACACTAGTGCCTGTGATTAGACATGGTCCCTGTTGTTGAATAACCACTGCAGTCATTTTAAAACGAAATGAATTCATTTCCAGTGAAGAACACATTCTCCTGTGGATTAGTCTGTTTTTTAATTTTGAATACCAAGTAAATCATAAAGAGAGGGGAAAGGAAGAGGGCACTTGGCATGTATGTGGACCTGATATCTACTAAGCATTTCTTTCATTTAACCTGTATTTTTTAAGCCATGCACTTTTTGCCACACCCGTGCTGCCGGTAGCAGGGTTGTCTCTCCCCGTGTGTCAGCCATGGCTTCTCTGGGTCCTGGGGTAACTCCACTACTGAGAAGATTGAATTACAGTGAATCTTTGAAAATCCTTGTGAATTCATGGCATCTGCTGCCATTTTAGAAACAGGCAAAACAGTTTCTCAAACCCAAGACAAAGAAGTAATACTAATAAAATGTTGACAAAGGATCATGCAGGTTTAATTGCCTTCTCTGCTGTAACATTTTGCACAGTGTCCTCCCCAGTGCACCCTAGCACCCCAAGCCACACCCTACTTACTCCTTTTGGTAAACTTTCCTTAGAGCTCCTCTTACTGCACATCTTTTTATAAGCCCATGGCTTCTTGTGATTATGGCCATACCCTATGATACTTTAATTTATTTAAATTATTTTTTATTTTTCAATTACAGTTGACATTATATTAGTTTCAGGTGTACAGTCCCATGACTAAACATTTATATAACTTACTAAGAGATCATCCTGATAAATCTCATACCCATCTCACACCACATAGTTATTAGAATACTATTGGCTAAGTTCTCTATGCTGTGCTTTACATCCCCATGACTATTCTGTAACTACCGATTTGTACTTCTTAATCCTTCACCTTTTTCACCAGCCCCCCAACTCCCCTCCTGTCTGACAACTGACAAAATGTTCTCTGTATCGATGAGTCTGTTTTTGTGCTGCTTCTTCATTTATTTTGGTTCTTTTTAGATTCAGTTGTTGGTAGATATGTATTTATTGCCATTGTATTGTTCATATTTTTTATCTTTCTTTTCTTCTTCTTAAAGGAGACTCTTCAACATTTCATATAATACTGGTTTGGTGATGATGAACTCCTTTAACTTTACCTCATCTGGGAAGCACTATATCTGCCCTTCCATTCTAAATGATAGATTTGCTGGGTAGAGTAATCTTTTTTGTAGCCCTTGCTTTTCATCACTTTGAGTATTTCTTACCATTCCCGCCTGTCCTGAAAAGTTTCTTTTGAGAAATCAGCTGGCAGTCTTATGGGAGCTCCCTTGTAGTTAA
This sequence comes from Mormoops blainvillei, assembly GCA_004026545.1. NCBI lineage: Eukaryota > Metazoa > Chordata > Mammalia > Chiroptera > Mormoopidae > Mormoops > Mormoops blainvillei. The sequence goes on along the minus strand of PVJD01004817.1, from coordinate 28,233 downwards.
CCAACTGCTTTTCTCTTGCTGCTTTTAAGATTCTCTCTTTGTTTTTAACCTTTGCATTTTAATTATGATGTATCTTGGTGAGAGTTTGTTTGGTCTCATCAGGTTTGGGGCTCCCTTCACTTACTGGACTTGTAGGTCTATTTCCTTTGCCAGCTTAGGGAAGTTTTCTGTCATTTTTAAAAATAAGTTTTCCACTTCTTGCTCTCTCTTTTCTCCTTCCACCAACTCCATGATGTTAATGTTGGCATGCTTGAAGTTGTTCCGGAGACCTTTTACATTATCCTCATTTTTTTGGTTTCTTTTTTCTTTTTCTGTTCTTCTTGGGTATTTTCTGCTTCCTTATATTCCAAATTGTTGATCTGATCTTGGCTTCATCTGCTCTACTGTTGATTCCCTATAAATTATTCTTCATTATTCTTCAATTATTCTAACTGGTTCTTTTTTATGGTTTCTGTGTCCTTTTTCATGCTGTTGAAGTTCTTACTAAGTTCCTTGAGCGTCTGTATAACCGTTGTTTTGAACTCTGTATCTGGTAGTTTGTTTGATTCTATTTCATTTAGCTTTTTTTTTTTCTGGAGACTTCTCCAGCTCTTTTATTTTGGACCTGTTTCTTTGTCTCCACATTTTGGCTACTTTCCTATGTTTGTTTTTATGTATTAGATAGAACTGCTATGTCTTCCAGACTTGGTAGAGTGGCCTTATGTAGTAGGTGTCCTGTATGGCCCAGTGGCTAAGCCTTCCCAGTCACCCAAGCTGGGCTGTGTGCTTTGAATGTAGTTGAGGCTCGATTGCTTTTGCCATTCAGGGGTTGACCCCCAGGCTGATTGGCTTCAAGGAACTGCTGTGCGGGGATCGACCCTGTGGAGCAGGACTTGCTTCGGGGGTGCTTTGGTGCTCACCAAGTCTGACCCTTGTGTGTGTAGCTCCTTGAGGTAGTAGGATTGTAATCCGGTGTGGTCTGAAGTTATCTGCTACGTACACTGGCTCTGGGGCCTCCTGGGAGGTGCAAGGTCGTCCACCTCCTGTACCCTGCCTGGGATTACCCAGCATGAGCTACAGAGTGATCTGCAGATGGCTGCTACTTATGCTAGGCTTGGATGTGCCCAGGAGAGGCCGAGGTGTGAACCAAGGCCGGCAGCTGCTAATGCCAGGGCTGGGGCCACTTAGCAAGAGGCAACAGGGTATGCAGAGGCCAGACACTGATTGTTTGAGAGATTTTAGGAAGGTCTGAAGCATGAGGCAAGAGAGGGCATTTAGGTGGTAAAGCCACTGGACATGGCTTGGTGGGTCTGAAAGTTGGGTAGAGTGGGATCTCAGGGCAGGGTTAACAGTACTAGCCAGGTTGATGGAGACTCAGATATGGTGCCCCGCCCCTACTGGCTTAATGAGGGGGAGGGCTCAGAAAAGGAACAATGGCCTCTGCCAGCACTTCTCTCTGGGAGAAAGCTGCCCTCCCCCCAGCTCTGTCCCTGATATCAGACAGTTCCGTTCCTCCTTGTATGTCCCTGGTGCCTTTTGAGTTACTGCCGTAGTGCTGGAGATCAGAGCAAGTGAGTCCATGTAAGTTCATGCATGGGCCCTTTAAGAGGAACTGCCTGGGACACCAGAAGCCCTCTGCCTCCCTCAGCTTTAATCCCCATTGGTTTTTACAGCCAGAAGTTATGGGGACTCCTCTTCCTGGCACTAGAACTGTGAGCTGGGGGGCCTGGTGTGGGGCTGGGACCCCTCGCACCTCAGGGGAGATCCGCACACCTGAGATATCCCTCCTGATTATAAACTACCACATATGGGAGTAGGACCAGCCTGTCCTGTGTCTTCACCCCTCCTACTAGTCCCAGTGTGACTTCTTTAAATCTCTAGATGTAGGACTTTGGTTCAGCTACATTTCAGGCGGTTCTGAATGATGATTCTATAGCTTAGTTGTAATTTAATGTGGTTGTGGGAGGATTGGAGTGCTGTGTTTACCTGTGCTGCCATCTTGACTGGAAGTTTTATACCCCATGAATACTTTAAAATTTTCTGCGTTAGAGGCCCCCAAAACCACTACTAGGTTTGATAATTTGCCAGGTGGACTAAGAGGACTCAGCATGTAGTCATATGCACAGCTATGATTTAGTACGATGAACGGATGCAGAGGGAAATCCGCAGAGATAAAGAAAGGCGCATGGGGCCAAGTCCAGAGGAAAGCAGGCGCCAGCTTCCACTCCATGAGTCCTCTCCCAGTGGAGCGGCACAGGACACACTTCATTCCCCAGCAATGAGTTGTGACAATACCTGTGGAGCACTCTCTCCAGGGAAGCTGGTGAGAGGCTCCCTGCCCAGAGTTTTTACTGGGGGCTGGACATGAAGGCACCTCCTGCCTGCCACATACTAAAACTCCGGGGTCCAAAAGGAAAGCAGATGCTTAGCATAAACTATATGGTTTGGGCATATGGTTTGGGCATAGTGACTCACTCTTATCACTTAGGGAGTGGTCGAAACCCTTTGAAATCTGAGTTACCAGACACCAGCCAAGGACCCACCTTGCAAGCAGGCCTTCCTGAGGAGAGCGGTCTCAGTCCTGCTGTGTTAAGTCCTACTTGCACACTCTCCATGGGGATCCACATGCTCCAACCTCCAGCACCATTGACCTTATGTAGATATTTACATATCCTCCTCCATGTCCGACAGGAAGAGATGACAATGAATCCCCAAATCATGCAAATCTTCCTGTTCAAAGAGGGAAAAGCTGAAAGGGCAATATTGTGAAAAACCTTACTAATCTAATAGGGAATTTAGGTTATTACTTATGTCCTCTCCAAAGATTAAAAAATAATGCATGCATTTGTAGATCTCTTCAGTTGTTATCTGGGAGAAGAAAAAGAAGGGAAAGTAGGTCAGGGAAGCTTAGAAATATCCACCGATTTCAGAACTCCATGCCTGAAACTGAGTTCCCATATATCCCACCCCAGTTCTGACAGAATGTCCCCTTTCTAAGGGCGCTCCAGTCCCACGGCAGAGGGCTCAGCTCTGAGATATGTGGTAATGCCCAGGAGGGGCGGCCGGAATTAGGGGAAATGGGTCGGATGACTTCCATACCTCAGAGCAGTGTCTCATCACTGGTCACATCTCTGTCAGTGCCCTTGTGGTCCAAAGGTGGGGAAGGTGCCAGGTGCCACCCGCAGCTGTTCGTAAGTCATTGCGCTCGGTGCTAGAGCAGCGTGAGGGGAAGAACTCAGAGCACGGAGCAGGCGGCCACAGGGTTGCAGAAGACTGTACTGAGGCTGGAACAATTGAGTTGGGCTTCCAAAGATGACTAAAAAAAGGAAAAGAACAGAGCATTCGGGGACAAAAGAAGCAGCTTACTCAAAGACAGGTAGGCTGGATTGTGTCATAATCTCAAGTGTTCCCATGCTTGCCAGAGGGTAGGGACCCTCCTCCTTTTTTCCCCTCTCACCTCCTCCTATTTTAAATAATCACAGTCTGAATGGGGAGTTTATTCTTTAACATCTCAAAATACAAAAATATCACATGACCTTGCTTGACTTCCATCCATGAGATAGATGACTGAGAAACTTTTTAAAACACAGTGAAACGTCAGAAAGCAGTTTTGAACAACTGGATAAAATGAAGGCCAGGCCTGCAAGGGACGGTGGGCTTGAGAGCAGAGCTGAGCTGGATGCAAACCTGAACTGCAGCGTCGGAGTGCTGAGTTTCCCCTGGCAAATCGCTTGGCTCTGAGGACCGTCCGTAGGGTGCGGGTGGCAGCACCTACTCCAGAGGGTTGATGCGAGGTTCAGATCCGGCCTCGTATCCGTGGAGCTTGGCGTGGTGTGGACCTGGATAAGTGAACGTGGCTTAGGTGCCTCTCTGTAGATAGGGGTGGAGTAAGCTCTCCCCATATCTGAACAGCCAGAGGCAGAGTAAGGTCGGTTGAGGCCCTGGGTGCAGAAGAAAATATTGGGCTCCTTAAAAAAGAAAGAGACAGGGAAAATAAAAATATATGCCTTCAGAAGTCGGGGCCCAGGGCGTGCACCTGGCGCACCTACCGTTAAATCCGCCTCTGTGAACAGCTTTCAATTCCTAAGTGCTAAGTCACAGAGTTGTGGATGAAATGGTCAGATGTGCGTAGTCCTCCTTTGTCCTTTGGGTTAGATGTGTGGTTAAGAGTCCTTTCACTTTGCCCAATAAGAAAACAAGATTCTTAAGAGCCCCAACATTTTAGCTGTGATGTAATTTCAGTGTAATCGCCCTTGGTCTTGTTTAGAGTGAGCCAAGTGAAACTGTAGATAACTTCATGCCAGTGAAATGTGCACATTTTATATTAAGCCCTACGTTAAAATGTCATGTGGAGTTTTAAGCATTCTAGGTTGTCTTTATTATTGTTAGATTCATATAAGATGTCCTCTCTGAAATACTGCCAAATCAATAGTAAATGCAGCAGCAATGATATCTGAATGTCACCTTTAAAGATATGAAAAGTTACTCTCTTGTCTGCTGTGTGTGTGAGGAAGTTGGGGGGGCACGTTCCAGCATAAATAGAACATCTGGCGTCTTCCAGGGCAGGCGTCAGTCTCAGCCACCACCAGCGCACCTCTCCAGTGCACTCAGTGGGGGGCTCTGGCTTGGAATGCGCATACACAGCGTGGACATTGACTGAGTGGGGTCAGGGGACAGGCTCTGGGTCAGGGACACTGAGATTAGCACAAACTCTGTCCCTAAGGTGCTTGGAGTCCAGCGGGAGAGAGCCTCATGATTAGGTAAGAACAAGTGCAGAGCACAGGGGCCGCCACACATACCTGCAGGTGCTTGGAGATCTCCAGACAGCAGCGATGGAGTCTGCGAAGGAGGGTGTCCTAGGAAGGGGGAGTGACAGGGACCGAGAGCCCCCTTACACTTACATCGTGGCCAAGGAGCAAGAAGGGGGCAGCACCCCACTTGAGGAACCTCCCTGCGGAACCAGGTATTTTCCCAGTGAGCGATGGCTTTACCTGCAGGTGTTGAAGACAGTGAAGGAGCAACACAGGGCAGCCTCTGTGGTTTCTCCACAGCCCTGCACTTTCTCAGCTGTGGCGAAAAATAACAAGTATGCAAGGCATCGAGTAAATAGTTGTTTCTTCGTCATGGAAACTCTTAGAAGGCCACAGCTTGGGAGCAAAAGAACTAGCGTCTTTATTGGGGTGAAACTGGGGAGGAGAAAACGAAACTGCAGTTGCTCTGGTGCCTGAGGGGGTACAACTAAAATGAAATTCTTTTCTACTAGCTGTTTCTAGAGTTTTATATTATTATTTGCTAAATACATTAACAGACCAAGACACTTTGTGCCCTTTGCGCTGGAGGTGGTGTCTCTGTCCCCACCTTCTTGGAAGCACTCTGAATTCAGGGCTTTCTCCCGGAGAGGAGACTGACATCTGGCTCCTTCTGGAGAAGGGAGGCCCTAAGGGCAAGGCGGGGACAAGGTTATAAGTTTGTAAGGTCTTTGTTGCCAAAGGAGGCTTGATCCTGAGCCTAGACTAGCACACTTAGCGTTAGGAGAGGAAAAACGCCCAGGGCTGAAGGCGGCTTTTAGCAAACAGGGATGTGATGAGTTCTGGTGTCAGTGACTCTCCAGTAAATTTCCCTGGGGTGAGACCGGCTTCTGACACTGGATTTACCCATGTGGAGTTGTTTCTGCCTCACAGTAAGTGAGAATCAAGGGAAGATTTTAGGCAGATTTCCAGGGTAGGGAAGCGTGCTCTGTTCAGGCAGATTCTGATTCTACACTGTTTCTGCACTGATATTGAGTGAAATAGGAGCTGACAACTTCCTGACTACGGTTTTAAAAAGGAACTTAGCAAGTGGACCAGGTGAAAATTCAGTGCAGTTCTGTAAGATGTAAAACTTGCCGGGAACTGCAGGGCCAGTTCCTGGATGGTCAGGACCTCTAACAGGATCCAACATAACTTTCTCTTATCATGAGCTTATCAGCAACCTCCTTATCCAGGAAATACGTGCTAATGTCAGTGCTTTTTAAATATTGTTCAGCTTTTCATCTTCTTAGACCACTTGGAATTTTCCACAGAAAGTTTACCAGTTGACTTCATAGTCTATCAGTGACCTTTCATATACCTACGTGAAGTGTATATGAATATGTAAATGTTAAATGGAAATATTTACACATATCTGATAGGTATGAACTCTGTATGTATGAATCACACACACACCTATATATGAATCGTTCATAGTTGTCACTTTTCATGATTATAAAAAGCAGTGCAAACAGTAAGAAATGTAACAGCGGTAGAGAGAGGTATGTTCTAGTCCCTCTCCCAGGGTGCAGTCACAGCCTCCCCATCACTCTAAATAGTAGCTGATACCCCTGCTCCTTGATATGCCAACTTCAGATTTTCTCTGTCAGATCTTAACTCTGCAAGGTGAAGAAATCTCCCCCATCCTCCCACTTTGCTGATCTCTGCTAGCCACGTTTCAATTTTCTGTTATACTTTTAATTATATAGAGCATATTAACAGTTTTTATTTCCTTAATTTATCAGTATTAGGAAGGATCAGTTAGTTACTCCTTGTTTTGCAAGATTAGAAATTTAGTGCCCAAATAATTTGTTAAATTCTTCTCATGGAATTACTTACAGGGGTGGGCAAAAGTAGGTTTACAGTTTTGAGTGACATTCATTTGAGTTAATGAAGATTTTGTAAAAATCACAACCTGCGTGTCTTTTTCTGCACGAACAACTATAAACCTAATTTTGCCCACCCCGTAGTTTTGTTTATGTATTTCTCTTTCCTTCACCTGTGAAATCCTTGGCAAGAGACTATGATGAAGGATTCTTTTCTGTATCGTCAGTGCACAACACCTGGCACATGGCAGGAGCACATTAACTGTTTACCTTTGAAGGAATTTCACACCATACCCTAGCAGATAGCAGAGGGAAGGAAACCAGTCTTATTCATGTGATCCCTGAAGTAACCCATAGGAAATTTATGCTCCTCGGGAAAGTGGGAATTTTGAATGTTTTAAAAAGTTTGCATCTTGCCATATACTTCCTGATTAGTTAGAAAGAAAGGTATTCTCTTTGAGACCTTCTTACAGGCATAGAGATGTATTAATATTCTGAAGGAGAAATAAATAAGCATTCTCGGGATAGACCGATATTTTTATGGGCATGTGTCCAGAGTACTTAAAAATATAGGGTTCTTCTGGGTAAATGGGTGGACTTAGTCACATTAACATCCTTTGGACCTTTGATGTATGCATTGAATGAGAAGGAAACACCTTTCTCTAGGACAGCGATTTTTGACATTTTTCATCTCATGGCACACAGAAGCTAATTACTAAAATTCTGAGGCACGCCAAAAAATATATTTTTTGCCAGTCTGACAAAAAAAATAGGTATACTTTTAATTCATTCACATGGGAATGACTGTTGTTGTGTTGACTGTTGTCATTTTTTTTTTTTTTGACCATCTAAGGGAAAAGAGGTCAGTGCCCTGACTAAAAGGTCAAGTATTACATATTTTAAAAATTCTTGTGGCACACTGGTTGAAAATCAGTGCTCTAGGAGAACGTTATGGACTTGGATGGGGAAAAAAGTGTTTGAAAACTAAGAAAACCTTAGTTTTCTGTTTGTTTTTTTTAAACCCAAAGCCTTGACTCACCTCTTTTGGACAAACCAATTCTCTGCCTGTGAGAGGCAGGCTCGAGTGGTGGGGGCGGCAGAACAGTTTTTGCAAAAGGTCGAGTTTGTTCCAAGTAACTTGAGAAAGCAGATATTAAACATATTTGAGAAATGTGCTGGATTACTTGTAAGAAAGTTTGGTTTACGGTTATATTAGGCTATGGCTTGGAAACAAAGCCCATTTCCAGCTGTAGGAGAGAAAGGGGTGTGTTTACTCTGAGCACCTGCCTTTCAGGCACATGGCTCCTGGAACCGGCAGATTCATCTTTGATGTCTACTTAGATTCTGACTCAGCTTACATTTATTGAGCATTGCTATGAGCTAGAAACTTTAACGTATTACTAATTTAATTTTCACAAAAATGCCTGGGAGGTGGGAGTGGTAATTTAGGCCGAGAGGAGCAAAGTGCTTTGCCCAGGGCCACGTGGCCACTTTCTCATGGCAGTGCAGGGATATTTTCTAGATATATATATTTTTTTATGGTTCCTCGCTGTGGTGATGATAAATACATCATGTGTTGCTGTGACAGCTGGTCTTTTGACTGAATCCAGAACGACGCAAAGGATAGAAAAAGTGCCTGTTTGTCCCAGGCACACGTCAAGGTCATGTTCCCTGGTGCCACTTTCATTGTGGGTGATGCTCTTCAGTCTCCCAGGGAACTGAAAGTAATTGATTAACCAGAGGTAAGTGTGTGCTCACCAACAGTGAGTGGCCTCCTGAGCAGTGAAGTTAGGCACAGGCCACTGTCATCTCCGATTAACCAGGGTCACTGGAAACATAGCCCCAGTTTCCATAACACTCTTCGTGACTCATAGCAACCCCAGGCTGTTGTCTAGATGGAACTTTGGATAGGGCCTGAAGTGCTTTATAAGGATTCAACTTACTATATTAAAGTTCATGTTAATTCCTCTTTCCATAAGCGACCAGTGGAAACATCCCTCCATCTTTTATGCAGAGGGGAGTCATTTGAAGGGAGGTTGTCTCCCAGGGGCATTACTTGGCTATGAATCTCCACTCTTCCCTGGCCCCATCCTGAGTGAGCCTGCTCTCTAACAACATGGCTTTCTCCCGGTCTCAGTTTTCTGGCCTGTAAATTCCAAAAAGCTGTGTCCATGGAAGGGATCAGCTGTCTGCCAAAAATCTGCCCAAAGCTAACTCACAGTGTAGTATAGAAACAATTACTGATAAGCTGAGGGTGATTCAGTCTACGGCATAAGGAAATAACCCACTTAAAATATAACAAATGTAAAATGACCTGTAACCTGGAAGTTTTAACTTCAGAGAGCTTGTAAACTGAGAGGAGATCATATACTGATACGAGTCTATCAAGTAAAAACAGATCCAATATATGAGAGACACGAAAGAATTTCTGTGGCCCAGCTTGGTTTTCATCCGCAGCCCACAACTCCCAGCTTATTAACTTTGCTGTTGCATAATCTCAAGGGCCATCATGGTGTAGTGGTTACTGGCATGTGTTCTAGACCCAAAGTGTCTGGGTTCAGATCCTGACTCCGCCACTTATTAGTCCCGTGATCCTGGGCAGCTCATTTAACTTTTTGTTGTCTTGGTTTTCTTCTCTGTAAAATAGATATTATAGTTGTCCTAAGGATTAAATGAGCTAATACACAGAAATCACATGGTGGAGTGCCTGGCATTTACGAGAGGGGACCCTCCCCAAAAAACAGTTTATTTATAAAAGAGTTGTATATATATTCTTACATGTTTAAATTTCAGTCACCTTCGAAGTACTCTCCATTGGACGCAGTACAACTGTCAAGACTATCGAGACATTTTTCGCATTGCTCAAAACAGTTTTTGACCTTGGCAATTTTGATGCCTTTCAGTGCTTCTGCCATTTTTTGTTTCACCTCTTCCACATCAGCAAAACATTTACCTTTGATGACTTTTTTCATCTGGGGAAACAAAAAAAAGTCACTCAGGATGAGATCAGATGAATGGAGGGTGGGGTATGAGAGTCATGCCACTTTTGGCATAAACTGCTGAACGCTCAGCGCAGTGAGGGCAGGTGCGTTTGCAAGTCACCCATCATGAAACGGACAAATGCACTGAAAGAGTCCTAAAATAAATTCACTGAAGCTGAACACAGCCTCTCCAACATTGCCAGCTGGTGCACTGACTGATACAGATGGGCTCCTAGAGCACTCACCTAGCAGGGGAAGCCTGTACTACAAGGAGCCCACCCTCTGGAACATAATCCTGGGGTTTTTTGGGGTCTCCCCTCGTAGTAAGTGCTCAGTAAAAGTTATCTCTTCTTAATATCATCTTCATCATCACCCTCGTCACCCCAGCTGCTTCCTCACCTGTACCATAATTCCGCCTCAATAACTCACTTCCACATTTGGGCCTTGTGGGCCTCACATTTCTCTGACCAGATCCCTCTCCTTCCTGGGAATTAGTTCCCTGCTTCTAACTGGCAACTTGCCTGGCATCATATGGGTCCCTGCTCAGGGTCACACACAGAGCCATGCCCGTCTGCCGGGGCACCTTGTACTTCCTGCTGTACCTTCCCGTGCTAACTGCTAGTGGGATAGTCAACCTCTGGGCTTGGCTGCCTGCTGGCAACTGTACGTGACCCCCTACTGCGGATCTGATGCTACCTAAGTCCTCCTGCCTCAGGAGGTAACGAGCATGCTCAGATATAAAGAACATGTCGATGACCAGGGACAGGCTGTCCTGAATGACCCAGCTATCACAAGTGACTGGTTGGCTTGGCAGATGCATATGGACGTAATAAATACACCAGGTATTTGTGGACGTTAAAACAACCATGAGATTATAAACTAGAAGCACATGCGAAGTTGCTAAGGGCCAAATGTGCTTGGAAGAGCTCAACTCTGATAAATTTTTATTATGTAACTATTACATATTTATTGCAGAAAAATTAGACAATACAAATAAACCAAAAGTTAATCGTGAAGAGAAAACGTCTATGACCCACCTTCCAGAAATAACACTTTCAACTTCTCTTTTCCTCTCCGTTTACACACCCACACATACCCACACACACCCTATAATCATTTTAACACTTCTCACTTAATGGATTTTGGATAAATAAACATTTATATCATCACATACTGAGCACTTCACAATGACTCTGAAGGTGCATGGGCTCATTTTTTGGCCTGTTGGCACCATTATGCTGATGGAAAGAAGGTTGTTAAGCAGACAGGCTAAGTTTTTTTGGTCTGCAGCTTCCAGTTCTGGTAACTGCCACCAGATTAATGAAGGGTGGCTTCTGGCTTGAGCCTGGTGGCAGAGCAGCATGGCTTTACGTGGGCATAGTTATTTGAGGCACAGGATAGCCAACTCACTTGCTCTGCTCGATCTCGTGTTTGATTATAGCCAGGATGAGTGACAGCTCTCTGGGCTCTGTCTCTATGTCACTGTGGGACTTTTGGAAACATATGCCACTTCTCCAGGCCTTGGTTTCCTCATCAGTATATCCAAGGGGCTGGATCACTTTGGGATTGCGTGTTAAGGAATCTAGAGTGAGACTGAGGTTTGGGTGCGGCTGTGCAGTCTGGTGCCAGGCTGGCTGCACCGGAATCACCTGAGGGAGCAATTCCAGCATATATTCGTGGGCCTCTTCCCCACCCTCTCATGGGTGAGGCCCCAGAATCTGTACTTTTAACAAACGTCTTAGCAATTGTTTCTGGTTGCACGGATGGTGACTTCCCCCCAAGTTGCTCAACCGAGTATATCCTACTTGAATTCTGGCTCTGGCCAAAGGGTTGCAAAAAGCATCTCAACCCCAGGTCCTTCCTGGAGACAACTGCTGTTACTGGAAGGGCGCAAGGTTCTGGCTTTAGGGCTTCCAGAGCCCTTCTGTGGCCTGTCAGCTTCTCACTGACATCAGAGCACAGTCCGCCCAGCCCTTTTCCCCACCAGCTTCCACCACGTTCTGCTTCACATGGCTTCTTGCTCCCTGTGCTTTGGCTTGGGCTGCAGCAGTGTTCAGAACATTGTACCAGCAGCCTCCCTGACTCTCCTTTACTGAGCAGGAGATGCTCTCCTGCCACCTGGTTTCATTCCTCCTCCTGTTCTCTCATCTTCCAGGGAACCTGGTGTTTCTGACACGTATCATAGATTTCTTTGCAAATCCTTCAGGATTTTGAGCTGTCTTATTAGTGGTTTATTCCAAAGAATTCTTACATACAGGGCTTTTAATATTTAAGGGGCCAGATTCCTTTCCTTTCTGATTATTAAAACACACACTCGTGCACACACTCCACACTTAAACAGAGTGTAGCTAGGTTTAAAAATGCTCAATCATACTTTATCCATGATTTGAATGACAGATTCTGATCTTATTTCACATTTATTTTATGTTACTCTTTGCTCTTTTGTAGCATTTACAAATAAGGAAGAAATAAGGCATAGGGAGCTGCATATTTTCTTTGACTAGAGTATCAGAATCACCTGGATAATTTGATAAAATACAGATTTCTGGACCTCATCCCAGACTTACTGAAAAATAATCCAAGGGGGAAGGATGCTGGAATTTGCATTTCCCCGGAGATCTCTGGGTGATTCTTTTGCATAATGAAGACTGGGAGGTCCTGCATTCAGTGGTAGAGAGAATTTAGACCAGAATTTAGACAAGATGGGGAGAACAGTCTGGCAGGGACCCAACTGCATGGGGTTAAATCCAGCCTGTGTCCTCACAGGCTGTGTGGCTCTCCTGTGCGTCAGTTTGCTCACCTGAGGGAGGCCTGCAAACTCCCATATCTCCCTCATTGGTGGTTGTGAGGCTTAGATGAGTTAACATGCGTAACGTGTTTAAAGCAGTGTCTGCACGTGGTAAGGTCTCTGTACACATTTTCAGAATATTCTGTGCACATGAAGGGCATGAACAAAGTCAGAGATGGAAATGTATCCATCAAATGTATTCTTCTGATGGGAATGAGCAGAGCAGTTTGTCAGGAGCAGAAGGTTTAGGTTAGTGGCTTTCAGATTATGATGTGCAAAAAGTTAACCTGAGGAGCTTATTAAAAATTTAGTGTCTATACAAAGATCCTGAGTTAGTAAACTTAGAGTGAAATCTTGGAGTCTGTATTTTAAATTTTTTATGTAGGTGATCAGCAAATTTTCAGAAATCCTGGTTTCAGTAGAGGGAGACTAGTATTTAAAGTTGGAGTGGTCTCCTGAGATTTGACCAGGGCTACAAAAAGGTATATATAGATGCTAATTGCATATTCACTATTTACCTTATTAGGTGTGTCCAGAAAGCAGCAGAAGTATCCGGGAGGTACAGTGTGCATCCTACAACAACAAGCCGTTCATGGGCCGCTTTTATGAATGGGAACCATTTGCAGAAGGTAAGAATAGACCCAGCCCTGTCTGTAGGAATTATTTTTGTCTGTTCTTTAACCCTGTTGGCTTCTGACTGATGCTGGAGGAACTGGTGATCCTGACCAGAGTGGCAATGGAGGAATATGACCCCAGGGCAGAGGGGAGCCTGCAGGGGTCCTTTCCAAAGATAGTCTGGCTCAGGTGACACCTGAGCCATCAGTGGATGAGGCACTGATAGAACAAGCAGGGTCTGAGGCTGGCAGGGTGAGTGTGACAGTACAAGGCTGGGAGAGGTGGGGAATGGGTTGGAGCAAGAGGCTGAAACTAGCTTGTGAGGAGTGAGCAGGATGGAGTTCTGCCTTCCCTTGGAATTTGCTACTGGGGCTGGTGTGGCCTTAGAAAACATACAGGATTATAATAGGATTCACAGTTGTTCGGCTGTCATGGAGGGGAGGGGCACGTCGGGAGTGGGAGGAGCCTCTCATACTGCTTCCAAAGATGAAATGTGGTAGGCCAGCATTGTCCGTAAGACTGAGGTTCCTGGTATTTCAAAACGACAGAAGATTCAATTTTGGTAGGGCTTGTCGGTACCGCTCTGGCCCCCAGCGTCACTTTTCTTCGTTGCAACCCAGAAGATAACATGGCTTTTGGACGGCAGAGTGTTAAATTCTGAGCTACTTCTTCCAATCACAGAAAAAGCAGGCTCCAAAATTGTGCTGGACTTTAAGCATGAGTCCAGGGGAAATTTTTTTAGCACTTAATTTAACTTTTCATTTTGGAAAATTTCACACATATGTAAAGGCACAAAGAATGATATAACAGTATAATAATAAGCTCCTATATACCCATCACTTAATTACAACAGTTATCATCTCACAGCCTGTCTTCTTCATATATACCCCACCCTCTCTTCCCCACTTATGGGAAACTATTTGACGTCATGTTATACAGAATTCATTGGTAGCTGGACCAGTTAGAACTTTTTGTTGTGTCAGAAACTCACCCTAAGTACATTTAAATAAGGAAGGTATTTTGTTGGCCGTGCTATTGGGAAATCCAAGAGGCGGACTAGGCTTCAGACATAGACGCATTCCAGGAATTGAATCACATTAGGACCCTGCCTTTCCTGTCTTTCTCCATCTCTTGGTTCTGTTTACTTCCCAGGTGGGTAGGTGGGCTTCCAGGGCATTCAGTGGGAGAAGCTCTCTCTCACCTAGTATCCCTGCTAAAGATATGTTGAAGTCCTGCCCCTGGTACCTTTGACTGTGATCTTATTTGGAAACAGGGTCTTTGTAGATGTTATTAGTATGTAAGGTAAGAAGAGGTCATGCTGGAGTAGGGTGGGCCCTTAATCTGGTATGACAGGCATCCTTATGAGGAGACAGACGCAGAAAGAAGAGCACCCATGAAGACACAGGCAGAGACTGAAGGGAGATGTGGCCACGTGACGACTGAGGCAGAGGTTAGAGTGATGCGGTTGCAAGCCAAGGAACACCAAGGAGTGCTGGGACCCATCAGAAACCAGGAGTCATGGAGAGATCCTTTCCCAGAGGCTTCAAAGACAGCAAGGCCCTGCCAAGACCTTGATTTAGGATTTCTAACTTCCAGAACTAAGAAAAAATAAATTCCTGTTGTTTTAAACCAACCAGCTTGTGGTAATATGTTATGGCAGCTTAGAAATCTAACATGCCTAGTGATGGCTGCAGTCCCAGAAAAACTACACTGTGATCTTGTTTGGGTCATATTCCCACCCTTGGACCTGAGTGTGGACACAGGGGTGCTAGGACTAGCTAAGGTCATGTGACTACCCTATGGTGGGGGACCCATGTCACCTGAAGCCACGGAGGAGTGGGGATTGGGACAGACAGAAAAACAGAATCTTCTACAAAAATTGTTATAAACTTCTCGAGCACTGAAATTTTGAATGAGCCAATAAGAATCCTGGCGTTTCACAAAGTAAAGAAAAATGCAGAATGGCAGCAGTTTAGAGAAATCAGCTATCTTCTACCATGTGTTCCTTTACCTAGAGAATTCGCATTCTTTAAAAATATTTACTGACATTTAATATGTTTCACATGCCTGGGAGAGGAGGAGCTCCTGGTCGCTGAAGTCACATTGACCATGGCTTTGTTTAATGATTCTTTTTGCTGCTAAGATTGTTTTCTTGATTTTGTCTTTCTTCCCCTGAAATGACTCCCAGGCTGACCTGTGGGAGGAAGACGCTGTTAATGTTTCTGCAGGGTGTTCATAATTATGGCTGGATTTTGCATTGGGCTCTTGGCCTTGTTTGGATGTCTACCGCTATTCACATGTGCCTGCTTAGGGAAGCAGCTGCACTCATTCGATCCACGGCCACATGGATTAGTAAATGCAGAGTCCACTCCCTGATAAACACATTAATATCACCACATGCTTCTTCTTAGGCCTTTCATCGAATTTCCTGGGTATGGTGATCTATCCTCAGATAAGATGTCTAGGAATTTTTCTCATAGCCCCAGACCTCTATTGTAAAGATGACAGAAGTAGAATTCGGGTGCCCAAGGATCCCTGTTTAGTCAGAACAGTGATGACTTATGCCTGTCACCCCCTAGACTCCTTTTACTCTCAAAACCATTTTGGACAATAAATGATCAATTTAGCTAGAATGGTATCTAAAGTATCTATTATTAGATACTTTAATAGGAAGACTCTTGTTTAAATGCTGACATTGAGGAAAAGTGTGCCTGTTTTCATGACTAGGACATTAGGGTTGGGCAGCAGTGGAGTCCTGAGTTCTGCGGGGTCGCTGTGGGCTATATAGCAGTAGGTCTTAATGCATAAAGCAGGGGACAGCTTTCTGTTTGGGTAGCTTAAATGCACCATGTGGCTTTAAGGCTGAACTGAACTGAGCGCATATCTAAAAATCAGGGGTGAGGCTAGGTCAGAAATTGGAGGTTGTGAGTTGGTTGCACGAACAGGGCCATTGTATATGTCAGAAGTGACGAGTTTATGCTGTGGTAATAAGCACCCCCCACCAAACCCTAATGATTTCGCAAGCAAAATTTTACCTTTTGCCCTGCTCCATATGTAATGTAGTATGTAGGATCCAGGCTGGTAGAAGCTGCATCTCAACTTACTCTTCCACTTGGGCAAGGAATGGGCAAGTGCATCAAGTCTCATTGGCCAAAGCAGGTTGCATGTCTCACTTTAGCTTCAAGGGCACCAGGGAAGTACCATCCCATGGATGCTCAAAGGAGAAGTAGAATATTCGTGAGCAGCCCTAATGACCAGCACAGGCAGGACCCTCCGACAGAACTTCCTGAATGCCTTCCTTTTAAGTCGAGATGACTTTTAGTAGGCTGCTTACAAGAATTGCAGATTTTGCTGCAGGGGACATTGAAGGTGCCATAAGACCCCTAGCCACTTAGATCAAGTTCTTTCCTTGATAAAGCTCTGAGGTGCAGAGATAGAATGTGGTACCCAGGTGCCCAGGTAAGCTGCTGATTCCTGTACCAGTCCAGCAGTCTGCCCTGGCACGACACCACACTGGGGCGTGGGGCAAGGGCTGCCTGATAAAAACAGGGGCAGTATTACCAAAAGTGCGGGGGATGAGGAAGACAGGCTTAGGTCCAAGTGCTGGTGGATCTGGGATGAGATGTTCCTGTTTTAGTGAAGCAGCTCCATTCCTAGGTACCTGGAGCTCTCCCTCCCCCAGCCCACCTCTGCTACATAGACAGTGTGTAGTTATTATGAATCTTTCAGAGTGGACAGGGCAGGCCTTAGGGAAACAAGAGGAGTATTTCAGTTGTACCCTCACAAGATTTGTTCTTGAGTTACCTTATACATATCTAGGATTAGCCGGCAAAACTAGATCATGTTTACTTAGCACTTGAGTGTATCATTGAGGACAAAGTGAAATCCTGAGGACAACCTCTTTGTGAAAACAAAATGATGGTTTTGGTGTCATGCATGTTGAATTCAAATGAGTGGTAACAAAATGCCCAGCTGGAAGTTGGGGATGAAAACTGAAATTTAAGGGTGTTATAGACCTATACTTGAAGTCATTGGCCTTGGTGTCATAATTAAAGCCACCATGAATGATAAGTCCTTAAAAATCATGAGGACAGAGGATCAAGAAAGGAGCTTTGGAGTACACTCACATTAAAGAAGCAGAGGAAAGAATGTGAACCATTAAAGGAGCCTGAGAACAGATGGAACCAAGACATTATACTGCCTTATATCGTCTCTTGTGTTAATAAAGTCTAGTGTGGTTTACCAAGTTCTCTTATTATATGCACCACAATGAGGACCAAGTGAGATCATAGAAGGCTTGTATTTGTTGAATGCTTACTACATACCAGGCACAGTTCCAACTTCTAATTCATTTAATCCTCGTAACAACCCTGTGACGCAGGTACTATTGTCAGCCTCATTTTACGAAAGAAACAGAGCCACAGAATAGTTAAATAACTTGCTCAAGGTTACGCAGGCAGTAAGTGTCTAAAGAGCCAGGTTCAGATCCCAAAGTCTGTCTACCGAATTTCTACCCTCAATGTGCATGGAAGCCAGAAGGATTTGTACAGTGTGAGCATTTAAGGCCAGTCTTTAGGTACCTGTTTTCATTGTAAAAACTACCTGGGTAATTAACATTTATCTTTTATCAGTAGAGGGAAGAGAGGCACAGTTAGTACAGGTGAACAAAGAAAGAGGTCATGGGTTAGAATGAGAACTGAGAAAATAAGACTGGAGTGGGCTGTAGGAAACACTACTGAAGAGAAGTTAAAGGAGGTAGCCAATGAGTGTAGCTAGCTCTTTCTTTTAAAAAATTGCCATGAAGAAGGCATATTGAGAGATTTTGGTAGCTTAAGGGGGGAAGAGATAGACTTGTTTAGAATGGTAGAGAAATGAGGATGTGTGTAGATTGAGAGAATGAAGTTTGTGGAGAGGAAGAAGGGGTTTATTAATTAATGGTATCTCTGAACCTACTGCATCCCAGAAAAAAAGATGGAAAACAGGCATCTTTTTTTCCTCTAGGAGAAAGTATATTGTTGCTTCTCTGCAAGCTATTATAGAAAGCCTCTTCAAGATATTGGCTAGGCTTCTGGCCAAGATGGAGATGTAGGTAGATACACTTCACTTCCTCAAACAACCAAAAGAAGTATAACAACCAATTTAAAAACAAAAAAACAACCAGAATTGCCAGAAAATCAAACTGTATGGAAGTCTGACAACCAAGGAGCTAAAGAAGAATCATTCATCCAGACTGGTGGTGGGAGCAGAGATGTGCAGCCAGGGTGGAAAGGATACAGAGCAAAGCAGTGGCTAGCTGACCAGGCAGGCAAGGCGGTGGCTGGCAGACTGGGATATCCCATATTTGAGTGTGGATAAGCCAGGAGGAACAACTGGGGAGCAAGAGAGACCATGCAACCCAGTGTTCCAGCGCAGGAAAATAAAGCCTCAAAACCTCTGGCTGTAAAAACCTGTGAGGGCTGTGGTGGCAGGAGAAACTGCCAGTCTCACAGAAGGGGCCCATGGCGTCCAAGAATATACACAAGCCCACACACCCAGGAATCTGCACCAGGGCAGCACCTGAAAGGGCACAATTCACTCGTGGGAAGCAGAGGAAGTGACTGAAAGCCAGGCAAGAGCCGAGCAAGTGGCATTGTTCCCTCTCTGACCCCTCCCAGCCACATGTGTATACAGTGCCACAACACAGTGAAGTGGGTTGCCCCACACTGGCGAATACCTAAGGCTCCACCCCTTACAATGTAACAGGTACACTGTTTTGAGGCAACGAAATATTGCCCAAAATGAAAGAACAGATCAAAACTGCAGAAAAAGAACTAAGCAATGAGGAGATAGCCAATCTATCAGATGCAGAGTTCAAAACATTGGTAATCAGGATGCTCACAGAAATGATTGAGTATGGCCACAAAATAAAGAAAGAAGTGGAGGCTATGTAAAATGAAATAAAGAAAGATCTACAGGGAACCAAAGTGAAGCAAAGGAAACTGGGACTCAAATCAACAATTTGGAGCAGAAGGAAGGAATAAACATCCAACTGGAACAGAATGAAGAAATAAGAACTCAAAAAAATGAGGAGAGGCTTAGGAACCTCTGGGACAACTTTAAATGATCCAACATCCAAATCATAGGGATGCCAGAAGGAGAAGAGGAAGACCAAGAAATTGAAAACTTATTTGAAAAAATAATGAAGGAGAACTTCCCCAATCTGTTGAAGGAAATAGACATGCAAGTCCAGGAAGTTCAGAGAGTCCCAAACAAGTTGGACCCAAAGAAGAATACACCAAGACACATCATAATTAAATTACCCAAGAGTAAAGATAAAGAGAGAAATGTTAAAAGCAGCAAGAGAAAAGAACAGTCACCTATAAAGGAGTTCCCATAAGACTATCAGCTTATAGGATCAGTTTAGGATTTCTCAAAAGAAATCTTGCAGGCAAGTAGGGGCTAGAAAGACATGTACAAAGTGGTGAAAAGCAATGACCTACATCCAAGATTACTCTATCCAGCAAAGCTATCATTTAGAATGGAAGGGCAGATAAAGTGCCTCCCAGATAAGGTAAAGTTAAAGGAGTTCATCATCACCAAGCCCTTATTATACGAAATGTTAAAGGGACTTATCTAAGAAAAAGAAGGAGATAAAAAAACTTTGAATAGTAAAATGACAACAAACTCACAACTATCAACAACTGAACCTAGAAAACAAAAGTAAAAACTAAGCAAAAAACTAGAACAGGAACAGAATCACAGAAATGGAGATCACGTGAAGGGTTATCAGTGGGGAAGGGGAGGGTGGAGAATGGGAAAAAGGTACAGAGAATAAGAAGCATAATTGTAGGTACGAAATAGACAGGGGGAGGTTAAGAATAGTATAGGAAAGGGAGAAGCCAGAGAACTTATATGTATGACCTGTGAACATGAACTAAGACAGGGGGAATGCTTTAGGGAATGGAGGTACTGGGTAGAACGGGATAAAGGGGAAAAAAAGAATGGGACAACTGTAATAACATAATCAATAAAATGTACTTAAACAATGAAAATTAAAAAAGAGAAAGCCTCTTCACCATTAAATAACAGTTCATTTATTCAAGAGAAATGAAAGTAATAATGTCCATAAAAAGGATTTGTTTAAGAATGCAGCAGCTTTTTTAAAAAAATAATAGCCCCAATGTGGAAACATCCCAAATATCCATGAAGAGGAGACTGAATAAACAAACTGTGGTACATTTGTACAGTGGAGTAGTACTCAGCAATGAAAAAACCCCAAAAAACACTCTACTGATAAACAACCTAGATGAATCTCAGAAGCACTACATTGCACAAAATAAGCCAGATACATTAGTACATACTGTGTGATTCCCTTTATATATGTTCTAAACAGGACAAATTAGGCTCTGCTAATGGAAATCAGATGAGTATCTGGGAATGGGGAAGGACTGGCTGGAAAGAGGCATGATGGAACTTTATGGAGTGATGATGTTCTGTATTGTACTTGACATGGTGATCAAACTGTACACTTCTGATCTATGCATTTTATTGTATGTAAATTATACTTTAAAAAGGCCATTAATCTCTTTCCCCTTCTCTGTCTCCCCAATTCCTGAAAGTAACATTTAGAACCAGTATAAATTTACCATTGTAGAACCAATAATACACTTTCTCCCAGAAGAATAAATGTGCCTATCTTCCATCTCTTCTTCTAGGCTAGAGTAGGTTCAGAGATACCAAACTAAGGCTTGCTGTTCCTTCCCCACTTTCTCTCACTTACTCTATTTTATTTTAAATACTTTTTCTCACTAACCATGGAGGAACAAAAGAATTTTAGGGAAAATGGACTCACGTACATAGTATCATTTTTAGAATGATTAAGGGTTATAGGGCTTTGTTGGGCCTAGAAGTCACCAGAGAGGTCCAGAATCTGAGGAAGCAAGCTGGACATTGGTAATAGTTAGCTTTTTTTTTTTTTTGCAATCAATTGACATCGATTTTGGCCAAGTCAAACATAAAAGGCTTTATTGGAAGGATCCAGTAGCCGGAGAACCAGCAGGAAGTATGCAGAAGGACAGAAACTGAGGAGGCTCTGGGGGTCCAGGTGGATGGAACTGATGGTCTTGCTTGTGTGCTGCTCTTGAAGTGGATAATTTCCAGCGGGTTTCTGCATCTAAGATTTGGAGCCCCCAAAAAACAGTGTGATTGGCTTGGCGTGGGCCACACACCTGCCCGTCAGCAGGCTGGGGCTCCTGATTGACATTCCCACCAAGACAACACACAGAGGGGGAGAATTCATTTCTAAAAAGGGAGCCCACATCCTGAACCAAAAGAAGGGAGAGTGGATCCTGGGTGGCTCAAAGTGACCAATGTCCTTGACAGGAACTCATGAATGATGACCACCCTCTTGGCTTGTCAATTGTCATTTCATCAGTAGACTCAACAAGGCTTCTTAACACCTTTGAGGGAATATTGAAATTGGAATGTAACACATGAGTATCACTCATTCTTCTCACTGTGTTTATATTTCTGAAGATTTCTACAGATAGGCCCCCTTGCAGATAGATGTATGGTGTGTGACTGTGCAGTCCCCTTTGCTCCCAAGCACTACATTGGCATAAGTCAGGGTGATCCATGTGCATTGTCATGAGCATGGAAGAGAGGCTGGGGCTCTGCGGTGCCCTTTCCCACCCCACTGCATCCTGTGCCAGGAGGCGACCTCGGGGAGAAATTAAGGGGGATTGGTAATGAAACTGTTGTACCTGCCTGATCTCCATAATCCTGGTCCCTAGCCTAGCTCTCCTGCCCCCTGCTGGGATTCTGTGTGTGAAGTACATGTCCTGATATACATTGTGTTTCTCTCTGAAGAGTAAGCAGAATGGAGGCAGGAACCAGTGTTATCACACATCTCTGTCTTTTCACTGGGAAGTTTAGGATTTGGAAAAGGAAAGATTGTTTTGAAGGAAAAAATTGCCGTTGCTCTAGGGTATTCCGGAAAAATGTAAGTGATTTGTGTAAAAGCAATTTCTTTCCTGGCACTTGAAGCAGTGTCATTGTAGGTCACCAATAAAGAAAAGCCTTAGGCTATACTTCAACATCTAATAAGCAGATTAGTCTACAGGTGAATAATTTTAAGGATTTAAACAAACCAAGCATAGATCTCAAACCCATTGCAAAATATGAAACACTGAGACCTAATTCGGTCGTTTCTTTCTTCCGAGAAGCCCAGCTTTCTACCAAGGCTGCCTCAGTCCTCCTAGTGAGCCTGGTCGGGATGACAGGGGGAAGTGTTCGCTGTGGCGCTCCTGTTCCACACAGTCCGGAGTCAAGGACTGGGTGGTCTGGGCCAGGTCACAGAGTAAAACAGAAGAACCAGATTAAATGAGAAGCTACAGGACCACAGCCTGATGAGCGGAGACCAGTCATTCGCTTTAGGGGCTCCAAGATAATTTCTCCCTCCGTGTAACCAAACCACTACCGATTTGTTTCCTTTAAAAACAAACAAATGTGTTTTTACATCATCAGTACTTCTAGGACTTTTCCAGGCAATCCAGGGACTCTGTCTTCATCCCTGTAGCACAGTTCTCTTACCCTCTGAGCAGAGAGGTCTCTCACTGTAGGGATGTGTCCTGGGGGAGTGGTCGGGACATTTTGTCGCGCCTTGCATGGACATCGAGAAATTATTATTGGGCCAACACCAAGAGGCTTTTAGAGTCAGAGGCTTTAGAGCTAGAGGGTAATCAACAAATATCCAACGTATATTTAAATTGTTAATTCAGCCTGTCCCTTTCATATACACCAAAGAAATTCTCCCCAACTGCATAGCCCCTCCTCCAAAGCTACAATATTAAATAGCAACTGTACCCGGCAGCCTCCATTTCTTAGAAATTTCAGTGAGCACATTCTGTGGGTCAGTGGGACTTGTTTGCAAAAAATTAAAGGAAAACTCTGTTGTGTTTCTGTGGCGGGCAGGAAGAAGGAGAGCGTGCATCAGCAGCCTGCTCTCGCCCGGCAGGCTGCCCTCCCTGCCTCCTCACACTGACTAAACTCTGCCCCACACATTCTTGTAATGCCACTGCAGGTTATTCTGTAATGATTATTTATCGCCTGGCTACCCTTTGGAGCCACATCGAACAAACTGGCCAGATTCCTCCCTCACATTTTGAAAGCAGCCATCTTGTCCCTGTCACCAGGGATCTGATTTCACTGGCATCTGAATATTTGTTTCCTTCGATTGATTCTGTATGTATTGGAGCATGCTGGTTTTGGGCGGTTTTTTTTTGTTCTTTTTTGTTTTGTTTTGTTTTGTTTTAATCATCCTGGCTGTTCTCTTCAGAATATAGTTCATGGGTCATAACAGGCAAGCCTCCTGCGCTGAGGCTGCTCTGACCGAGTGTGGCTCTGAGGTACTGGGCTCAGGAACAGCAAGTGTCACGGGGATTGATTGGTGATGTCTGGCATAGACATGGGAAGGGAAGCATCAGCACACACACTGCCTCTTTGCTGTCTTTTCAGTTTTCCAGTCTTTCAAATTGTGATGACAGAGGTGCCAATTAACCCCATTAGTTACTTGAAAATTGGGGGTGAGTCCCTGTTCTTTATTGAACAGGTAAATTGATGAGACTCTTATATGATTCACAGAGTTTGCCAACATTGCATTAGGCCTTGCTGCAAATGTTTGTATAAAGCTTCTGATTTTAAAATACAGTAACTGGGGAAATTATGCAAATAAATATGAGGAGCACATGTCATTGTACATTATGTCTAAAATGTGTTCCCATTTAAAATGAAGACTAAAACCAAACAAGATGTGACTGATTGTAGTTTTGCAAGAACACTTTAGGATGACTGAAATAGTGATGGCAGGCCTGGTTTCCCAGAGTGATTCTTTAAAGTAAGGATTCTTTTTAGGGTTGCAGTGTATCTAGAGGTGCAGGAGCTAAATCAAGGATGGTTTCTAAAAATTGGATTACGTGATATCTGTGTATTAAATAGGTTTCATTCCACTTTGGAATTGTATCTCCTTCTGTATCTGAGGCCCTATCTACAGCAGCAAAACAAAATTGAGGTAGTAGCAATAATTTGTACCCAGTCATTCTCCTTCCAAGCCCAGCTGGCTTCAGCCTAAAAAATGAAGAGCATTTGTCATTGTATCCTGACTCCACATACATCATCACCACACCTCTTCCCTAGGCTTCGCTAAGGGCTAATTGACACTGAGTAACTGAGTTTATATGGGGATATATCTTTCTTTGGTAAGATTACCAATTATGATATGTATTATCCTGAAATAAAAGGCTTTCGTTCATAAGCATTCCTGTTCACATGGGAGAAATTTCTGGATTTTTGCTTTTCCCTCTCTTTCCTGTTCTGTGATGGCCCTGCTCCATCCTCACCCTCCCATGATGCCCAGGGATCTTCGGATGGCCCACCGGAGGAGGCACACCTTTCCACCCTCTCTTGTCCTGGGGCTACGATGGCACAGGCCCTGTGTCTCCTGGAGCAAAGCAAAGGCGGTCGTCATTACTCCATTGTATGAGGCCCTGCTCAGCTCCTCCTTCTGTGGGTACTGTTAGTTTTTCAATCCGTACTTTATCATTCTCTCTCTCTGGCTTGCCCAGGATGTGTGCATGTGCCCACACACCGCCATCATCATCACAACCAGCACCGACACTCCCTGTGAGGAAACCACCATATAACTTCATTGACAAATATCCGTTTGGATATGTTTAAGTGATTCAGAAGTGAAACAGGGAAAGGTTCCGTGAGAATTTCTAGTTTTGAACTGAAGACTGCTAAAAACAGATAAAGGTATTATAAATAAAAGCGATTAAAGCTTTAGAGCTGATCAACAGCATTTTCCACTCAAGATTGCTACTTAGTAATGGCTGACAAGAAAAGTTTAGGAAAATAAAGTTCTGCATTTGTACCCAGTTAATACTTTTCTCTTAAACCTTACTGTAAACGGTATTTCTTTATGGAGACAAGTAGTCACTGACTGGGGAGGGTAGCCAGCCACTGGGAGAGACTGGAATATGGCAGGTTACGGAGTGGAGAGAGCCCGGTATTGCAGGGGTCAGGAACACTAGACAGACACGCCTCGTCATGAGTTGAGTGAGGCCAGGAGTCAGCAGCAGAATAGGGCAGGAGGCTGTCAGGGCAACCATAGATCTCACATGGTTATCGAATTAACTTTTGCTTTAAAATTTTACTAAGTGAGCCATAATTTTTCGGACTGCATTGAGTTTTGTTCTGGGGAGTAGTTGGAGGTTTGGATTAATCCCTGGGAACAGCTTTCATCTAAAATCATGCTCTAGCAACTGATGTTGATTTAAATTGAACAGCCTGTTAAAAATAGACTTAAACAGGACAGTGTAGCTTTTAGTTTGGGGGAAACCATGCAGGACCTATGATGAGATGTCTCTGCTGTGATCAGTAGGCCTGCCTGTCACTTAGGAAATGGGGAAGATAGAAGGGAGGACTCTTACACTCCAGTCAATTCATGTAACCTCTTGATGCCAAAAATTACAAAGGGAAGACTATCAGATGTGTACAGACCAAATTCCCTTTGTACGCAAGGTTATGTGACTGCTCATCATGTAATACTTTGGCCCTTGTCCAGTGAGCATGTAGTACTGGTGGCTTTGTGTTTATAATAGACCCTCATTAGCCAGTCAGGATCCTCGTCCTGCACTGGGTTGCTGAATTTGTTGGCGCTGGCTTTGGGGGCTGTATAAACTGCTTTACCAATCTGCTCTACCAACCTTGGTGATAAGTGGCACCTTCAAAAATTCCTTTGTTGTGTTAGAATGCAAAGGAGCAGAACTGGACTTGAGGATTTTGGTGGTCGTCAGTCTCCTTCCATGAGTGTTCTCATGGCACCTCTAGGTGGGGAGTGTGGAGGGGTGTCTGGGGTATCTACTCCCACCCTGGCTCCCTCGACTTCCGGGCAGCCACCTTCAGAATCAGTAGTCCTGCCTCATGGAGGCAGGGGCTGCATAGGGGCTGCCAAATGAAACTGTGCCTCAGGACTGGACAAGCAAATCGTAAGGGGCACTTTTTCACGTTAAAAAAACAAACAAACAGATTACTACACTATGTTGACATTGATTCATGCAGCACCTTTTGTTCTGGGTGATAGGTAGCCTTGGGGTAGCATGAAGGACCGTGGACAGAGAACACACCCCCAGGGGTACCAGCCCCAGCTTCCTTGGACCACAGTAAGAAGTTACTTTCTCCCTTTGTGAGGGTCCAGTGAGATGATGTGTGTAAAGCACATGTGTAAATGTTGTCAGCTCTGCTGTTGACACCTCGCCATAAGTGGCATGCTCTAGGCGGAGGCTGGAAGGGTGAGCCGTGTGGGGGAAATGCAGGTGCCGGGAAGGGCATTCCAGGCAGAGGGAACAGCACAGGCAAAGCACAAGGGTGGAAAATACAGAATGTGTTAGGGGAGCAACAGAGAGTGTACTTTGGCTGGAACAAAGGTATATAAAGGGAAGAAGTGCAGGAGATGGTTGGGCGAGAAATATGGGCCCAGATCATGGAGGGCCTCAAACAGGAGGCTAAGGAAATTGGACTTCATTTTATAGGCAGTGAGGAGCTATTGGGGTTTGTAAGCAGGGGAGTAACACGATCAGAGTTGGGCCTCAGGAAAATTAATCTGGCAGCAAAATGCTGCAAAACCTCTTTGGAACAAGAAGGGGTATAAATAAATAAATAAATAATTTGGAAGTTTGGCAGTAGTATTTTAAAATATGTCCTGAAATGTTTAAGCCATATATTTTGAGATGACAATATCTTTTTTGTTCTTTTTTCTTTTTCTTTTTCTTTTTTTTTTTTGGTCTCACACAGCCAAGTTCCTTTTTCATTCTCTCTTTTCTCTTTTCTGCATTCCCTCCCCTCCTCTCTCTCTCATTTTCTCTCTTTCTGTCCCCTGACTCCCTCCTGACCTCTCTCTCCATCTCAGTCATTTACTCTTTCCTGTCTGTCTTGGTTACTGGAGTTTGAAGGGTCCAGACCCAGCCAGAGGTTGAGTGTTCCAGCACAGTGCTTTAAGAAGATCCAGCTGTTGGGGCCCTGTGCCCATTGTGCCAGCATTGACTGGGTTCCAGTACTGAAGACAGTGAAATTATCCACCTTTAATTTTCACCAACCCCACCATACCAAGTATAGGCATTTTGAATGAGTAGGCAAATTCCAGTAATTCATGTGGTTAATGTTTCTATAATCAAATTTTCTGGACTCATTACCAAATGGTCAGTCTACTTCTACAACTCTTAGGTTAGTAAGAACAATGGAATTCCCATGGGTTTTATAGATATGGCCCATGTGCCTGCTCAAGCAAACTTAGTAAATGTGCTTAGGCCCTAGAATCCAACTTGCAGGCTTGTACCTCTTCCTGACTTCCCCTGAGGGTCTGTGTCACAAAGTTTGACTGAGCTGTGAATCTAAAAAGTGGGCTTTCTAAGACATGTGCGTGGAAAATGGTCATTTAGGTTTATTACTCTCTACTTATTTGTGCATTTTCAACAATGCTCATTAATTCATTAGAAATTTTGTTTCTTTTAAAAATGGTGATCAAATGAGAGATAAGTCTATAGTGGAATTTGAAAGTATGTTAAATGGTAGAGTGTACTGTAAGGCTGTGAACAGGAAACTCATGCGACTCTCCATGGAAATGTGATTTGAGAGAAAGCTGGGAGCCTCTATAAACATTTTTGTATCTGTGAATCTGGGAATTCAAAAAGGTTCCGGATGTATGCCTCAGGAATGTCAAGAGTCTGCTGTAAATCCAATTATTGAATGACTATTCAGATTGCAAAACGATTTTCCATTTTATTAAATATTTACTGCGTGTTTACCCTCAAGAAGTCCGTTAGTAAATAGAGTCAGTATTTGATTTACAGAAATTAAGTGTATACAGCTGTTTCTGGATACTTGTATTATGTTAAGTGGAGTCACCTTTTTGTGGCATTAGGGGATTTTTAAGATAACCATTTTTCCATTTGAAGAGTTAGTTTGCATGTGTGAAAGATTCTTGTTCAGTAATTATAGATTTGGTTTCTTACCAGGAGGGATTTTGCATTATAGATGATTCTGATTTTCAAAGCTGTTTGATAACAACAGTTTTTATTTGCTATACTCCATCATCACTGTATTCTCTGTCCTCTGGCTTAGGCCCGTGGAGAATAGCCTTTAAAACCCCGACTCTGATATTCACCTGCCCTGGGACCAGTGGCCTTGGATTCTTCATCAATAAAACTGGCATAATAATATTT
>PVJD01004816.1:25000-128168 GCA_004026545.1 Mormoops blainvillei | reverse complement strand
GGGGCGGGGAGGGAGGATGCTGGTGGGAAGGTGGGTGTGGGGCAGAGGGGAATAAAGGAGAGAAAAAAATGGGACAACCATAATAGCATAATCAATAAAACGTACTTAAAAAAAGAAAATGAGACAGCAAATCATAGTCTGGGTTAAAATTATTCACAATACATGATCTATCAGATAAAGGACTTATATCCAGAATAAATACATGCACAAATGCTATGAACTAATAAATTCCTGCAAATAAATAATAAAAGCCAACTCAGTATAAAAAAGGGCAAACATCAAATAGTTACTTCATAATAGAGGATATACAAATGACCAAGAAACACATGAAAAGGCACTCTGTGTCATTAGTTGCCAGGGAAATGCAAATTATAGCCACAATGACACAGCATTCACCCCCACGCGAATAGGAGTGGCCAAAATTTCAAAATACCCACAATGCCGATGTTGGTAAGACTGTGGAACAACTCCTTTGTCATACTGAGGGGAGCCTAAAAGGATCGAATCACTTTGGAAAACTCTTCAGCAATTATTTGTAAAATTACACGTACAACAACTTTATGACACAGTAATCCCACTCCTAGGTATTTATCTAAGAGAAATCAAAACTGTAGCCACAAAAAGATGGACTGAAGGATGTTTATAAAAACTTCATTCATAATAGCCCCACACTGTGAACAATACATATAATCGTTATCAGTGAGTACATAAACAAATTGTGACTCACATACTGTTAAGGATGAACCTCAAAACACTGTGTTGAGTGAAAGGAGCAAAACCAGAAGTATTTACTCTACAATGCTGTACAAGCAGAGGCAAAACTAATCTATGGGAAGAAATCAGGACAGGGATTGCCCACAGTGGGTGGGCGGTGATTGACTGAAAGAGGAATCCTGGAACTTTCTGTGCTGATGGAAATTTTATGTATCTTATTTGGGGTGTTGGTTACATTCCTGTGTATATTACCAAACCTTACCAAGTTATACATTAAACATCTGTGCATTTTGCTGTGTGTAAATGTTACCTGAAAATGAAAAACTGCTGGAAATACTAAATGTTAGTTAGATATTTTGCTTTTTGTGGCATTGTAGGATAGTAATTCTGAAACCACTTTTTCTGTATTCTGGTTGTAAGTAAATAAGCAATTATACTGAGCATTAATGGAAGATATTTCTCATGATTAGAGAAGGGAATTAAAATATGTAAAAAGGGAACACTAAAGCAGATCGCTATCTAATTGAGTTGGAACTGGAGGTATCAGCATGGGGTGGGAAGGAAGAGGAGAGAAAGTGGGGCGAAATGTAAATCATGGGTAAGTGTGGGTGAAAGGTATACAGAAATTCTTGCAAGCTTTCTATGAATTTGAAATGTTATCAAAACATAATGTTAAACATAAAGCCGCAGAGAACAGTAAAATGTCATGGATATCTGTCCAGAGAGAACTTATGCAAAAAGAGGAAAACACGATAGAGATGTCCTCTAATATTTTCATTTATGATCATACTCCTCCAAGTATTCAAGGAGGAAATCCCATCATCCAGGTTAAGACAAAGAGCATCTAGAACAGAGAGTCTCAACTTGGACTGTATCCTGGAATCACCAAGGGAGCTTTAAAAATGATGCCCGGGTCCTACCTCCAGAGATTCCATTCCAGTGACCCAGTTTGTCACCTGACCATCGAGATTTTTAAAACCTTCCCAGGAGATTTTACTGTGCAGCTAAGAGTTGGGGCTACTACCTTTTAAGGGAAACCTAGGACAACTTCGGTGTCCATCAAGGAAAGATGAAGTTGCAATTCGTAGCTATTGGAGGTGACGAAAAAGAAAATTTGGGAAAACCAAGAGGAAGAATTGGATTTCTCAAGGCCATTTGCCTGAGAGAAGGAAGCAGTTCTGTAGTAGTACCCACAGCTGGCAGAAGTAGGAGACACTGTGGATGTCCTTGCTATGCCTTTGAAGTTCATCAAGATCTATGAGGTCTGTCTGGAAAAAGTCCAGCCATTGTTAATATAATGAGAATGGTTTGTGTGACATTGATGTAACCTGGCAGCAAAGGAGGGTGGACTGGAATGCACATGTGTGAACAATGACAACATCAGTGCACTAGTCACTGGGGGCGGTAGATGCCATTGAGTGAGCATGGGTACTGTGTGGCCGTCACATTCAAAATGACTGAGTAGGCAGAGCAACGAATGTACATCAAATTTTGTGGTAAGCTTGAACATTCCTCTGCAGAAACTATTCAGATGACTCCGAAGGCCACGGTTATGAACAACTGGTGATTGGCAGCTTCATCATGACAAGTGCCTGCTCATGCATCACATCTTGTGCAGAGTCTTTTGGCAAAACCTCAAATCACTTAGGTGACTAAGCCCCTCTATTGCCCAGATTTAGTGCCCTGACACTTCTGGCTTTTCCCAAAACTAAAATCACCTTTGAAAGGGAAGAGATTTCAGACTGTCAATGAGATTCAGGAAAATATAACGGGGCAACTGATGGTGATTGGGAGAACTGTGTGAGGTCCCAGGGTGCCTACTTCGAAGGGGACTGAGGCATCATTGTCCTATGGACAGTGTTTCTTGTATATTGTATCTTCTTCAATAAATGTCTCTAATTTTCATGTTACATGGCTAGATACTTTCTGGACAGACCTCATATGTCTGGTACACCTTTATCTCTACTGAGACTTTTAGGATGTGATTTGAGGAAAGCCTTGCTGGCTACGTTCCTGTACAGGTAGAAGGAGAATGCTGAATTGCTACAAACATACCTTTGAGCTAGGCTGCTTTGGTGGGTTCCCCAACTATATTGACCAATGTTTGGTACCAGGCAAAGCACTGTCTTCAAGGACCAATGGAGCAGGGCCAGAAGGTGCTCACAAGGCGCTGGTGTCCAGGCTGCCTCCTGAGCAAAGGTCCGCCTCTCCTACCCGCTTGTCCACCCTGTGCAGCAGGCTGAGCGTGAACTTCTGAGCCAGTGTGTTTTCAGACAAAATGACCCCTATCCTCTGGTTCCTGTAGAAGTTTTACTGAAGTACCTCTTAATGCCGACGTAAGTGTTCTTCCAAGTTCGTTTTTTTTATATCTTACAAAGCGGTGGAGATTGAGGAGGATTATGTAATCACCACAGTGGTGAACATTTTCAAACATTATGCTGCACCTGTTTTAAGCAATGGGTTCGGCAGTCATGTGAACAACCAGCCGTGTTATCTTGGGAATCAGATTGTTGTTTCAGAAGACCTGGTTTCTCATGGTTTGGCTCATACCAAGCACTAATAAGCGATAGCATACAAGGCATTTATACTGAGTGCCTCCCCTTTCTATTTTGTCCATTTTATCAAAAGAAACCCGGGGAACTACTGTCATTCCGCCTGTCTAGGCCATATATAGAGCTTTATTATTTCCTTCGTCTGTGGGTGAGTCCCTCGACGTACAACAAAGAGACTGCTCCGTCATGGTCTGCAGAAGAAATTGGAATACGCTTCTGAACGAGCAGAGATGTACTCGTGAAGACCCCATTTCAGTGCCACTCTCAACAGAGACTTGGTGTCCTGGGGCCTTCCTTGTGGTCTGCCCTTGCCTTTAGGCTGCTCTGAACCCACAGGAAGATGCGGTCCACAGCTCTCCTCAGCTTGGCATTGCCTGAGATCAGGATGGCTGCGTGTCCTGAGGGACACGCTGCCATTATCCCCACACAGACCATGACCCCGATCTTGTTGTGCCACAGAACCAGTAAAGGCACCGAGAGGCAGGCAGCGCAAAATGACACCACATAGACGCAGAGAAAGGAGATGAGGGATTTGATTGCTTTGATGTGGGCCTCCAGGTGGGGTTCGTGAGAGTCCCTGGTCTTGGCCCTCATGGTCCTCAGGTGGCGCCACAGGGAGACAATCAGCACCCCGGAAGAAGCCAGAAAACACAAGAAAGGCGGGATGGACCCGAGGCTGCAGAAGAGGAAGGAATGAAAGAAATGGAGTTTTTCCATTTGCGAACTGTGCTCTGTGTTGTTCTTCAGGGATAGCGTAGTTGTGGCCGTGATGTGAGATCTATTAAAAAAGTCCCATGAACAGAGGACAGTGCAGGCACAGATGAGAAGGACAGTCCCCAGGAGCATCCAGGTGATCTTTCTGGAGATCCAGCGTGCCAGGCAGAGCAGGAAGGCGTGAGAGAAACGGGCAATCTTTGAGCAGTAGAGGAGACTGAGGCAGGTGGCAAGCCAGAGGCCGGCTTGGTTTGCGACCATCCAGAGCATGATGATGGTTTGGTAGCTGGTGCTCAGCGGGTCTGTCATCTGCTGGAACAGGGTGAGCTGGATGGCATCCAGAAACAGCAGCCCATGCAGGAAAAGCCGGGTGAGGCTGAGAATCAGCAGGACAAGGTCGCAGTTGCTCAGGGGTTGCCTTCTCACCACGTCCCGAAAATTCACCAGGAAAATGAAGACATTGGCCAGAATGCCCGCTGCAAACTCCAGGACTGAGAGGAATAAAAATAGACTCTTGACTTCATAGGACACAGTTGTGGCAGGAGTCAGCGTCCACATGATGTTGCTCCCTACGTGGCTAACCTAAGATGCACAGAAGCCTCACAGCCCAGAGGATCAAGTGTCTTTTCTCAGTGAGGACCGTTCCTTCACAGCGCATTTGGCTCTTGCCCTGGATCTACATCCAAGCGAACGAATAGAAAGTTCTGGCAGGAAACTTAGATGGATGCTAATGCTTTAGAATACCTCTTGGATACACACAAAGGCTCCTCGTGAGAGTGCAGGAACGATGGTTATTTCTCTTGGGCGATGCAGGAGCTTTTGAGAAACCTGTGTAGGTGTCCCCGGGCAGCCATGGCACAGCATTGCGGATGCAAACAAGACAGTCTCCGTTACCCAAGCGCAGCTTTGCATGCCCATCTGCACCTGCAGAGGCAGAGAAGAGAGCAGGATTTGCTTATGAGTTTCAAGGGAACGGGCAGCAGGCAAAGCATACGTCTCGACGAACCAGGGCTTGAAACGGTTCCTCTTCCTATTTGCTCGTCTTCTGTCACCTTGGTGCATGACTCTAATCATAGATGTTGTTTCTATGATGGAAGGGTGCATGGTTCCTTTCCGGGCACCAGTGTGTGACTGGTGTATGACTGGTGTGCCATTGTCAGGGATGTCATTCAGGCGCCATTGTTATGCCAGGCACTGTGCTTGGCAAGAGCAGTGTTACCTTTGCATGAAGGGAGAGTGCGGGGGGACCATGTGGCCCAGGTCATTGCAGAAGCCCTTTCTGCTCGCTCTGCTTCCCAGCCCGCTCCCCGAGCCCATTCCCACAAAGCGGTAGTAGTGGTCCTGTGACAATGTCAGTAAGCTCGTGCCATTGCTCCGCTCAGGCCTTTCAGGGCCTCCCACCTCCCTAACCATTACAGTGCAGTCCTGACAGTGGCCTGTAGGTCCCACAGACATAACCACAGCCTTTCTTCCTTCTCAGATGTCGTCTGTGGTCCCACGGACATAACCACAGCCTAACGGGCCTATTCCATACTCTGTGAACTTACAAGGCACCCCCCACCCAGCTCAGGTCCATTCATTTTCATTGAATACTTTTCCGCTACATACTCCAGTGTCTCCCTTTCTTCTCAGAAGGCCCCCCTCAAAAGCCACCTCATCAGACAAACCTCCCCTGAACATCCCATGAATGGCATTCCATACCCACACCTGGGGTGTGTCCTATCATACTTCACCTGCTGTGTATTTCTGTGTATATTCACTGATTTATTGCCTAAACCCACTCCCAAGACATAAGCTTCGTGAACACACAGAGCAGATACTCCATAAATACTCTTTAAGTGAATGGCATTTCCACAAACGAGGCATTTGTCATTTACAACATTCTAAAGGATTACATATAGGATATTTTTAACATCCCTAAAGATTATATTTTAACATACTTGACTGCAATTTCTGAAGCCTAGCTTTCTTCCCAGTGAAACGTTTCTGAATACTTGGTGAGCTCTGTCTTTCCAGCGTCTCTAATTCCTGTGGATCTCTAACGGAAAATGGGCCGATTTCGTGTTTCCTTCTGCAAACTCTGGGAAAAATCCTGGCTAGTTAACTCAACAGAGATTGGAGATACCCCTGATCATGCAGGGGTATCCAACCTTTTGGTGTCCCTGGGCCACACTGGAAGAAGAAGAGTTGTCTTGGGCTACACATTAAATACATTGTAGCACGTAATCACACACACAAAAAAGCCTCATAATGTTTTAAGTAAAATTTACAGTTTTGTGTCGGGCCGCATTCACAGCCATCCTGGGCTGCACGCGGCCTGTGGGCCTCAGGTGTGACACCCCTGACCTGGCTGTTTTCTCACATTTCCCCCTTACCTGGTGCCTCTTTTTCACTCTTACAAGTACGTTGACTTTTCCAGTTCTTTTATTATTGTCTTTCATGCTTTGTTCACTCACTCATTTATTCTGTGGAATGAATGAAGATGAGAGGAGAAGCTGGAGGGTCTGTCTGTTCTCTGTTGTCCGGCAACGCTTCCTCTCAGGGGTGGAGCTATCTCACCTCTGTTCACCTGCTTATGCAGCGTCCTGCATGTCTGGCCCTTTTTGCTGCCTCCTCCCAGTGCCAGCCAGGGAGGCCTGCTTGTTCTAAGTGTGTGCACCACGCCACGAAACCCCCGAGAGGAAGGGTGCTTGGTGTGGAGAACGTGGGGCCTGCAACCCGGCTCTCACGGGGTAAGGCCTGGCTCGGCGCGTCCTCTCTGTGTGACCTTGGCAAGTGATGGAACCCTCTTCATTCATCTCTTCTCAAATGACGGTGACAATCAAAAGAACACCCGGTCAGAGCATTGAGAGGATTACCTGAACTGCCACAGGTAACATGTTTGGAATTGTGCTTGGCGTGTGATGTCCAATCAGTGTATGTTAGTGATAGCACTCCTGTATGGTCCAGCTACCCCTCTTTTGGGTGTGTATCCAAAGAGAATGGAGTCAGTATCTCAGAGAGGTGTCAGGGCTTCTGTGTTCACTGAGGCATCATTCACAATGGCCGAGATGTGGGAACCACCTAAATGTCTGTGGATGGATGAGTGAGTAAGGAAACTGGTATATATTAGGTTGGCCAAAGAGCCCGCTTAGTTTTTCTGTAACATAAGAGACATATTTTTCATTTTCACCAATAACTTCATTGATTTGGATATTTTGAGGATGTCGGCTGTCTCCTGCTATTGGCTTCTAGTGGGGAGAGGCCAGGGGTGCTGCTAAACATCTCCCAATGTATGAGACAGCCCCACAGCAGAGAATTCTTTGGCCAAAATGTCAATAGTACTAAGAAACTTCACAAACCATTTTGACATGTTTGATCAGTCACAGCACCTTCTCCGTACACTGCACCAATCTTTTTCCTGTGTTTCAGTTGTGTTTTTGCATTTCTTGAAGTAATAAAGCATAATATGCTGAAAATGTGGCATATTTTCTTCCATCTTCAGTATTAAAATGGCTAGACAAAAGTTCACCAATTTTGATACAGCTTCTTAAATGAATACTGATGTGACAAATGTCACAACACAGTCTAACAAAATTGTTTTGAATGAAGTTAAAGACAACTAAACACTACTAGAGTCATTGTATGGAAAAAATGAAATGAACTTTTTGGCCAACCCAATACAGGCAATGGAATATTATTCAGCCTTGAAAGAGGAGACCCTGCCATTTACAATAATGCAGTTAAACCTGGAGGACATTACGTAAGCGAAATAAGCCAGACACAGCAAGAAAAATGCTGCATCATCTCACTTACGTGTGGAATCTAAAAAAGTCAAACTCATAGAAGCAGAGAATGAAATAGTGGTCATCGGGGTGGGGGTGGGGGAAATGAGGAGATGTTGCCGGAAGAATAAAACGTTGCAATTATGTAGCACAGATAAGCCCTAAGGATCTAATGTGTGGTGTGATGATTGTAGTTAATACTGTATCAAATATTGGAAGTTTGCTAAGATAATATATCTCAGAGGCTCTTACCACACACACACATAACTGAGGAAATGGAAATGTTAATTAGCTTGAGTGCAGTAACCATTTCACTGTGTATGTCAAAGTATCATGTTGTGCATGCTAAATGTATAGCTTTTATTAAGAAGACCTCAAAAAGTTATAATCCATAATTAAACAAAAATATGTAACATCGAAGAATACATCTAACAGAAAATATATATGAAATTATTGAGAAAATGATGCAATTTATTAATATATATTGAAGAAGCCCAAATAAATATTATGTTCCTGGATGAAAAATAATGTTAGTTTTTATTCATGTTGTTACAATGTGGCTGTCCTAGATGCCCCTCACCCTCTCCTTTTTCCTGCGTATTCCTTTAAGATTTTCCTAAATCCGAGAGTCACCTGGGCAGCCTCATTTGTTTCTGTAGACTCTTTGTCTTTGCTCTGTTTTCTTATAACTAAAGCTCCTCACTTTTATGTGTAAGTAATGTGACATAAGTCAGTGCTTACTAGAAATGTTTGCTCCTGCCTTATTCTGACATGTTTATACAGATATTCAGACAGCCCTTCATTGTACACAGTCACAAAGCATTGAAGTTGTATTTAATTCATCATATCTTGGCCACCTCGTTTTCATCATTCCTTCTTTTCTAATGCCAAATATACTGAGGCAGAGTTCTGTACCTCCAGCTGAAGCTTGTCCCCCACCTTCACCACGCCAGGTGGCGGTATCGTACCAAAGGCGTTCAGGAAAGGCCTTGGCTTTCCTCAAGAGTCCAGATGGAAAACACTTGCTCCACTGCACAAACAGAGAAGCAGACATATATAAACACAGAGTTCCAGCCACTTATATCAATGTTATACCCTTTTATATTCAGAATCAATAACATTATTGTGAGTACCAGATCCCACCACAGACTTTCAATAATCAATAGCTATGTAGCGAAAACCCTCATAGGCATCCCTCCTCCATTTAGTTTATGTGCACTCGGTGTTTGGGATTATGTAAAAAACCTAGATGGTTTTTACCATCTGGCCATTTTTTGAAAACTGGTCCACCCAGGAAGCTAAGAACAGCTAAATTAATTGCAATGCTAAGTGCAGTGATATGCTATAGTCACGAGTTTTGCAAATAAATGGGTGTTAAAAACTGCATAAAATACCTGTGTTTGGACTTCTGCTGCCATTTATTTTTTGGATATTGGAATTGAATTCTTTGGACTGATCTTTAAAAATTGCTATTGATTAGCTTGACACAAAAACACTGTTACTAGTAACATGAAACCTTGTTCCTTTAGGATACCTTTCTTAAGTGTTTCCGATGACTTGCTTAGATTAGCCAATGGATATATCAAATTACATTGATTAAGAGCGAGAATATGTTTCAGAGGTTGTGATGGGCATTGAAGACACACTGGTGAACGAACAATTATCAGGGGAACTGAAAGAGCACAGAGACGGGGTACACTCCTCAGCGTGGGAAACAGCGGGGAGCTGCCCAGAGGTGCCACCTTACACCTCAATAGAATGGCCGCCATCAAAAGACGAAACAAGTGTTGGTGAGGATGTGCAGAAAAGGGCCCCAGGCATTGCCCAGTCTAGCTCTGCCCATCACTCCTGTCGTCTGAGAAGACAGCAGTGAAATGGAGTGCAGGGTATTATTTTATTAAAAGCTATACCAGCACCCGAAAGAGCAGTGGCACGTGGTAGTCGCATGAATTTCCAGTGGGACCGTGCAGTAAGCCGAGGGGGAGTCTACACACCCAACTTGCTGGATGCCACGAATTGTGCACACAGTGTCTGCTCTCCTTTCATCACTGAGAGATGCCCGGTGCCATTCTGTACATCACTATTCCTATCTAAAAGTAAACTGCATTTCTTATCTTTCCTTCAGGTCAGAGTGGCCAATGGGATGCGAGAAGTTATTGAGTGGGATTTCTTAGAAAGCCCTTGTTGCCTTTTCTTCTCTCCGTGCCTGAACTCAGGTGTTCTGTTGGTGCTTCGCCCCGAGGGAAAACCGCGAGACTCTCAAGGCCCCTACCCTACCATTTTTGAGCGCTTGAAACCACACCAGCAACCCTGTTCCTGGCTTCTCATTACGCAAGAAAGGTAATCTCTTTACATCTTTAAGGTACAGTGCTCCGACCACTGTTCCTGGAAGCTGAATGCAGTAGCTAATTGATAATTTTTCCGGGAAGAAGGGCCTGAATCTATTTGCCTGTCTGAGCGCGAGGTGCCGGGAAGTGGTGTGGCGTGGAGGCTGGCCTGCTCTCTGTCTAGGCTGTTTGTCATGAAGAGGCACGCAACAGAAAGTGCAAGAAAGGAAACAAAAGGAAAGTTGTCTCTGCTTCCTGTATTTTAAGTCCTATTTTGTCCACTCAAAACAGTCAACAGGAGGTGCACTCAGTGTTACATGGGGCAATGAGGTTAAAGACTGTCTCACGCAGCTCTTCTTTCTGCTTCTCAACCTTTAGATTTTGCCTTTGCTACTAATTGATCTGACTGATTCATCAATTACTAATTGATCTCCATGGGTCTTACATTCAGAAAGAGAATCCGAGTTGTCTAGTGGTCACACAGGAAGCTGCTTCATAAGACGCAGGCCAATTGAAGGACTGGTCATCTTTGCACTTGGTGCCCATCCCCGGTCCAGTCAGCTTTGGTGCCAATGTGAAGTCTTGGGATTAGGGGCACCCACAAGGAGATCACTTTCTTCGCAGGGACCTGTAGGCAGATATTCACTTAGAGAGAGGTCTGGACCCCTTCTTTAACTTCATTGTGTCCACTAACGTGAATTAAGCAAGAGGAGGTTTTCAGTAAAAGCTTACAGAGCCATAAGACGTGGGACAATAACCAGTCCTGTTCTGTTTCTCTCTAACGTAAGAAAGCAAGAGGATATTGTGCAGGCCAGGCACTTTGCGGGTTCGCTACCTGTCAGAGACAGGGGAGATGGTGCAGACCTGCTGATTCCCAGAATGCAGAGCGGACGGAGGGTCAGTAGGGGCGAGAGGCTGAGCCACAGGAGAAAGCAACAGTGACAGAGCCTCTGGACAGTTGTCAGGCATGGTCAGTGCCCTGAGGACATTTCCTGTTGTATTTCTTCATGTTTCTTCCCCTGGGTGGGGGCCCAGGGGAAAAGCAGGCTCACCAGGGGCTCGTCAGTGGAGAATATTTCGGTAAGATTTAGTGTTTCATGTTGAAAAAAATACATGAAATTTTTTGAAATTGAGAAAATGCATGCTATTACATGATACTGCCATATTTCTTATCATTCAAAATACCGATTCAGAGTCCTTGCTCTTCTCCAATGATCTTTGGTTAAAATTGAACTCCCAAGATGTACTGTGTACCTCTCAGCATGTCACCGTACGCCTCTAGGTTACATGTGTCCTGACCTAAAAAGTACAATTCTATGGGGATGCCAAACAGTTCAGAGAGACTTTGTGGGGATTCGAAGGTCCTACCATCGCAAGTGATTGTAAAGGCAGCACAACAGGGGTCCTAGGAGGATGATATGTGTTGCTCGCAGGTCCTGCCACAGCGGCTAGAGGTTTTCGGTGAAGCTATTTCCACTGGACAGAGGCAAGCAGTGGGAGCCTGTTAGAGCAGGGCTATCGGGGACTGTTTGGCTGCCAGGCAGAGAAACTCACAGAGCCTGCATGGCGGAAAGGATGATGATGATGGCGATGGAGATGACCGTGCTGCTGGTTAGTAGTAGAAGGGGTGCTGGTAGTCATGGCTGAGGTAGTGTTTTGGTTAAGAAGCAGGAGAATTACATGAAATTCAGATGTACATTGGCTTTCACAAAAATAAGGAAAATACCATCAGCTAGGCTGTCTGCTTTTCCTCCTTTGGGTTCGAATGGTCTCTTATTTCTGCTGCTTTTTGCATGCCTATTCCATTCTTTCTGGGAAAACAAGTATTTTCAGTAAAACTCTTTAGTTTTTGCCTCTCAGCACTTAGTGCCCAGTGTGATAGGTTCAGACTCTTTGTCTCAAATCCTTATTTTTGGGAGGGGGAATCCAGTTGGACCAGGTTGGGTCAACTGTCCAGTGCTGGTCCAGTCCCCCGTGACCAGTGGGTTAGGGTTGCGCTGGACTCCCTCACGGGAGTGGGCTGGTGTTCTCTGGGTGTGGGGGAGGGGCGCCATGGAGGAAATGGTGGGGATCTCTGGTACAGGATTTTTGCTTAAAGAGGAGTCGCCATCTGTGAGATGAGGACAGTCGAATCAGATAACCAGGAGGGTCGCAGGGAGGGTTTCCACTTTAAGAGACATGGTGGGGCGTGAACTTTGACCTTTTTTTAACGAATAAAGCAATATTTAGCCTGAAAAAGCAACTTTCTGGATTTACTGACTTCAGATGCAATGCACATTGGATTACTAGAATGAAATTGAATTAATATCACTTTGATTCTGCTGTTATTTGAGTGACCTTTAGCAAGTCATTTTTCCTAGTTTCTGTTTCCTTGTTTGTACATGAAGATTAAAAATACCTGCTCTATCACATAGGGCTATGATTAAAGAGATAATGTAGATTAAAGTGCGTTGAAAACTGCAAGGTGTTCATCAAGTGGAGCGTTTTATTACTCATGTGTGATACCAAGTAATGCATTATTTCCATGAACCCTCTCCTTGGACTCCCAGCTCTGTGTCCACGGGTCCCTGACTGTGAGGCTTAGAGGCAGGGAAGGATGGAAGGTGGTGTGAAACTGCTGAATAATAGATATTTCACAAGAGAAGGAAATGTTGTAATGATCAGTATAAGTAGCTTCTACTCTCACCTTCCTCTGGACATTTCTGGGCAGAGAAATCATTCTTCCCACACACAACTCCATTTCTCCCTTTCCAGGTAGCCTCTGATGTGAAGGGCTTACATTTGGAACCAAAGAAAGAAAACCAACCTGGCTGCAGTAAAGAGAAAGAGGTACTATTTATAGTTTGTAGGCCCCACGGAGACTGCTAGAGGCATTTGTGACAGGAAGGGGTGTAGATGGTGTGTGCTGTGAGTAGCAGTAGTGTGATATAGTGTACGTGTGAGTATTCGTGTGTGTGTGAGAGAGGGAAAGAGAGAGAGAGAGAGAGAGAGAGAGATGGAGTGAGGGAGAGGACACCGTAGAGCCAGGAAGAACAAAGCAATGGGCTAGGCCGGGCTTTCTCCCGTTGGCTGTGCGGTTCGGTGTAGGAAGCTCTGATGCTGTCTGCTTGTCTGTCAGTGGTCCCTGGCTGGAAGAGGACACCTCCTCCAGCCCAAGCCAAGTGAGGCTGTTTCTGGAAGAGGGTGAACTGGAGAAAAATTCTCAACAGCAGTTCAGCTAATGACATTGCTTGCTGGATTGTGTTTGACTTTATTTCGAGAAAAGAC
The DNA here is from genome assembly GCA_004026545.1 of Mormoops blainvillei. Classification (NCBI taxonomy): domain Eukaryota; kingdom Metazoa; phylum Chordata; class Mammalia; order Chiroptera; family Mormoopidae; genus Mormoops; species Mormoops blainvillei. Next base: position 114,830 of record PVJD01004816.1, on the reverse strand, counting down.
ACGCTGGGAAAGGCCTGGAAAACCAACGGTGGCGCGCACGTTATCGCACCCAGCGCACAGAAAACACAGCTGAGCTTCAGGAAATGCAAATGCCCAAGGCCTGTAGCAAACAAGTAGAGGCTTTGATAGCAAAGTTCAGGCCAGTTTGATTCCAAACCCCTTGCTCTTCCTGTGGCACCGCACGGGGGGCTGGTAGGTCACCGCCTGAAGATTCAACAGGGAAATAGTCTCTGAGAAACGGCTTATCTTGACTTCAGTGTTATATCCAACTGTTTCAGATTAATAGACTTTTAGGGATACTTTCAGAGTGATCGAACCCGCCCATAGCCTATTGCTGGGGAAATCCAGACAGATGAGTCTCTTACTTTCAGATGGACTTTATTCGGTGCTGTGAGAATGGAGCACACACTGCCCCTTCTCCGCTCACCAGTCACAATTGGCTCCTCGGGGCTCTGGCTTTGAGAAGAGCTGGGGGAGCGCCGTCGGCAGGGACTGGGTGAGCGGCTAGCACACTGTGGAGCACTTAGGGATGTGTCCTCCTATAAAATAGAATAATATGTTCTGGAATGTACTATCGCTCCAGTAGTTCAGAAAAGGAGAAACATCAACACAAATCGAGTGCTCGGAGAATTTTCATGACAGGCTGAGTCTTAAATTTGGCTTTGTGATGGGAAAGGGGTTTGCCCAGGAAGACGAGGACAAGGACATTCCTAGTAGAGGCAACGAACCAAGTGGACTGGTGAATAGCGCAAAAACAATGGCACAGGAGCATCAAGAAGGATACAGAGTGCCTTCAAGAGAGAAAGAAGAGTTTGAAATTTCTCCTGACGAACAGATCATAACTATTACAAAGTTTAGAGCAGAAGCCTGGGTAAAGTGTTGCTTACGGAAGGCCGGCCCAGGGAGACTGGTGTCCTCACTCGGTACAGACAGTGGGACTCAGTGGGTCTTTGGGCTTCAGGGGATGCCTGGGGAGGCCCTCAGGGTAGCTGAACTCTACACCATTGTGTCACTACAGTGGACATGCCAGTTGTACAGCTTCCAGAGTTCCCTGCTGATACGCACAGGCTCTGCCAGGAGGGGTAGGGGTACATCGTATTCTGATTAAGGACTCAAAGAGACAGATAGTCCAGCACTTTGAGTCCTCAGCAGAGAGCTCAGATACCTATTTCATGCTCACAGCTGCTCTGGGCACGTTCTCAGCTGCGATGGGCCCCTGTTGCTATGGAAGTCTGCCGGCCCACAGGCTGGAGTCTCCGCGATGCGCCTCTGTACTTTTCCAGCAGGGTCCCTGACCTGCCCACAACTGTCGTCCCTGTCCGGGTCTGTCTGCTGCAGGCTCTAAACAGGCCCTGAGCTTCCTTGCCTCTGCGCTCCGCTTATGGCGGCCCCTGGGCTCGCAGCATCTTTCCTGCCCTCCTTCCGTTTTCATTCCCACCTGCCCACGCCTTTCTTCCCTGTCCCTCCGCAGCGTGTGCGCTCTTTTCCCAGCAGCCCTTGTCGGTGCTGCCGTTCTGTTGCATCACAGCCATTTACCTTCTTCCCATTCTCTTGGCTGTGAGGCTCTCGAGCTATCACTAGCATTTGTGTTCAAGTTCAGGCTTCATTGCATAACTTTGGGAAAACCTCTCTTCCTGCCTGGGGTTCCTTATCTAGAAAACTGGGATAAGAGCAGTCACTACCTCCCAGTGTAGCTCTGAGGAGGAAGTGAAACCATGGGTGTGAATCACTTGGTGCACGGGCCGCCGTCAACCCTTCAGAAATGCTGCTGTCCTTGCTCTTCCGTAGCCCCTTGTTTGTAGCACACCGATAATAACTACGTGTTGAACTGACTCGTGTTGAGGTGGTGGTTGCGTTTTCAGGGGTTAGAAGCAGAGAGGCCGCCCAGGAGCTAATGTGCGACCCAGACATGGGGTCATGCGGGTCTGAGTAAGGAACGGGGAGGGAGGTTTTGTCACCATGTTGCTGAATCCCACCTTTACCTGGCCTCCCAGGCTCCCAAACAGACATGTTTCCCTGCCACCCCCATGCCCAGATAAGGCCATGCTGCTGGGACAGCAAACCACTGTAGGCATTACAGGCCTCGTTCTTCGGTCTGCCTGGGTCCTCTCTCTGTTGCGACCCAGGGGCCGAACTTTTAAATGTTTGCGGTTGGGCAGTGTCACAGATATAGGTAGGTAGCACGGGGCCTTGCACAAAATAGGTGCTTGATCATTTTCCTTTTGGGGACATTAATGAGCACCTACCACATGGGGAACTCAGATTTAAGAGAGCAGGACATGTTGGCATAGTTGAAGGTGACTTGGGTTGAGAGTCCAGGGTCTGGGTTCCAGTCCCAGCAGTGGCAGATGTATAATAATAATTATTATTGTAACCGACACTTACTGAGTAGTTATGTGATACCAGATCTTTTACTTGCATCATTTTGTTTAACCCTTACAATGTGACTGGGTAGGTAACCAGTTTTATCTTCACTTAAGTTAAGGAAACTGAGCCTCACTCAGTTTTGCATCCCCAGATGCAGAACCGACCTTTGAAGTCAGGTCTCCTGACTTGAGATTGGGCCCTTAGAGTTACTACACTCGTGCAAACCTCACAGAATCCCCGGGTCCCAGCTTCCCCACCTGTGAGATGAGGGGCTATGCTTGGTGATGCTTTGGGGGCACCACTGAGTGGTACAACCCACGTGGGCTTTGATGAGGGGCGGATCTCTCTTCCAGACCCCACCAGGCTGCCCAAGGGGCTGCAAACCCAACAACGCTTAAAGGCACCTCTTCCAGAGGCAAGGAGAAAAGACAGCTACTTTGAAACATTTCCTACACGACTTCCTTCTAACACAAATCACCTGATTGTGTGGCTAAATGTCAGTGGGTTCCTGAGAGGTCAGGGGTCCCAGAGAGCAAGAGGGCTCTTCTGGGACGCCGGGGTCCATTGTTTTTTGCTCTCGATTGTCTGTCTGCAAATGAGATCATAATTGTCTGTCTGCAAATGGGATCAGGCTGTGTTCTTTTACCAGGCAGGCAGAGTGAGTGTCCTCTCTGCTGAATGAACATTCGGTGCCCACAGGGGCTGGAGGGGGTCAGAGTGGCCACAGCTCGCTCCAAGCCCCAAGCCCTTAGGGATATTCTCCTCTGGAAAGACTGTGATTACTAATTAACTAGTCAATCTGATCCCGAGGATGAAAACTGGGCAGTCATTTGCATTTGAAATCCATTAACGCCGCAACCAGCCACCCGGGCTGAGGTTGCTTTCTGTGGGCTTGCCCTCTCCCTTCATTGCCAGGTCGTCCTTCAGAGAGAGCAGGAGCGGTGGTGGGCGGCGGCCAGGTATGTGTGCAGACTCTGTTCACTGTGGCTGCAGGTGTGCGTGTGCAAATGGGCGTGGACCTGAGTTGATTTCCTTAATTTGTTCAACACAGACAAAAATAAACACCAACAACAAGACAAAATTGCACAGGCACACACGTAAAACTCAATTCAACTCATCTCTTTTTCAGTGGAGAGAGAGAGAGAGAGAGAGAGAGAGAGAGAGAGTGAGTGTGTGTGTGTGTGTGTGTGTGTGTATTCCTCTGGCCTGAGGCCGGGTCTACAACCCTATGGCAGCTGAACCTGCGTTTGTGTGTGGGGTGATACCTGATTTAATACTTGGGATAAGGTAGCCCATAGAGGTTCTTTCTGATTGGACAGATGAGGTTTGGGAGTTAGAGGAGAGCACCTGGGGACTTGCCTTCCCAAAGGACGTAGAGTTGTGACTGAGGAGTGGTAAGGAGAGAATTCATCACCCTCGGAGACTGGGAAATCTGTGACTATCCCTGTGGGTTTTGTGCCTTTATCGATCCATTAAAGGATTGCTATAGGGACGCCTAAGGTCGTGGCTGTGAAATATTGGGATGCGCCGTGTGCAGTGGGGGCTGTGAGCGATTTTGTGTGGACGGAGGGTACGGAGGGGCAGGGGCAGTGAGGGCTGGCAGGCGTGTGTGAAAGTAGAGCAGCAGCGCCGAGGGAAGGAGGGGAAGGCCACAGGCTGTCGCTGGTCCCTCCCTGATACAGACCTGCAGTTAGTTGTCAGGGTCTAGCTAGACATACTTGGGTCTTTCTAATTGGCCACTGAGGTGGGAAGGAAGCATTACTCTTGGGGAAAGGGAGGGAGGCCAGGGTCAAGTTATGGGTCTCACTAGAAAAGACTGCCAATGGGTTCCTGACACAGGGTCTGAACTAAAGGGACCTCCTAGTGTCACGTGTCTGTGAATGCATGTGTGGTGGGCAGGGAGGGAGGGAGGGGGCTGGGTCTTTGCACTGTGCTGGGTCAGGCCAAGGTGGGGCCAGGGCCCTCCCATCCCATATTGCACTGTTAAGATAGCTCGTTGTTATTTCGCTCGCACTTACACGAGACGCCCGTGACTTTTTACTGGCATTCTCGAAATGAGCTTCCATGAGCTGAGAAAGCAACTTTACAAACTGCTCCATAAGCATGGAATACTAATGCGTGGATGGACTTAGGAGAGCGAAATTTTCATTTAAAATCGGTTCAGCAGGGAACCACTGAATGTGATGAGGAGGATAAGCCCTTGCAGACCCGGCGCTCCGGTCACAGTAGGTCACAGCTGCCTCCCAGAGACGAAGCCTTTGGTGGTGCAGGCGGAGACGGAGACGCTGAGGCCCAGAGGGCTCAGGCAGGTTTTCCAAGGCCGCGCAGCTGAGCAGAACCAGAGCTGGCTCTCGGGTCTCTGCGCTTCGGATGTGACCGGGCTTGGACAAGAGGGCCCGTGGCTGCTTTTCCCCTCCTGCTCTCCAAGTGGCTGGAGACAAGGGACCAACCCGGTCCCTTTGGCCCAGGGTTTTTGAGGACCGGCCATGCCTTGCTGGAGTCCTCTTCGCAAGTGATTCTCAGCCTCTGTGAAACTAACCCTCTCTTGTCCACTAGTTCCCTTGCCTTGTGCTATCAAAGGATTTTTAAATGAAAGGCTTAGCTCACCAAACATGGCCCAGATACTGCTATAATTCAGAAAAGATGAGAGAGAGATTTAATTATCCGGTTCCTCCCAATGAAGTTAGGTGGCCATTTCAAGAAATTGGGCCCCCACCTGCTTTATCTACCCACTCTGCCTAAATAATTATAACAGTACCAGGAAAATGAGCTTTGGTGGTTGTCCATGTAACCATTTTAATCCAAGAGGAAAAAAAGCTGTTGTTGGAGTCTGAGCAATTTATGTACAATAATAATTTGTGCCTTTTCAGTGATATTTTTCCCTGGCAGCCCAATTAAAATTGCAGCCTTTATCCACATCGTCCTCCTATCTCCCCACCCCCACTTTATTTTCCTCTGTAGCATTTATGACAGTCTAATGTATTGTATATTTATTTGGTTTATTGTCTATTGTGGATACCCACAAGAACACAAGAATTTCTATCCGTTTTGTTTGTTGCATAACCAGTTCCTGAAAGAATGCTTGGCACATTGTGGGAGCTTAATAAATAATTGATGAGTGAATAAATAAACTTCAGTGTGATCTCCCATCCCTCCAAAGACAAAGCTCCGATGGCTGGAGGAGTAATGCGGTGCCTCAGCAACTTGTCCTTGGCCTTGCAGAGAGTTTAACACAGCACCTAGCCATAACCCGCAGTGCTTTGTCTACTGCAGATGCTCACACACCCACTTCTAAATCCCCCAGGTGGGATGGAGACCGAAATGCTGCAGAATTTTCATTTCCTTTTCTTTCCAGAAGGCTTCTATCACCCATGGTTGTCTTTGGAAGGACCCAGGCACCTTCCTCTCTCCTGCCTCCCCTTACTTGAAACCGTAATCATTTGTATCGATGTCCTGCATTTGGACAAAGTGCTTCACGTTGTGGAAGCTGGCGCTGGATTCAGCTTGCCTGGTTTGAAGCCTGGCTCTGCGATCTGGACCTGGTCAGTCTGGCTTCCGTGAGGCTCAGTTACCTTGCTCATACAGCAGGGGTAACAGCAGTCCCGACTCGTCAGGTGCGATGACAAGTTGCGAGGATGACATGAAATCATGCACATAAGTGCTTAGCATAGTACCACACACCTTCTAAGTACTTGGTTAGAGACCCAGGCATTATTTCACAAAATCACATCTCACAAAATACCTTCGCGGGTGTAAACTGTGGGGCATTATAGCATAGAACGTAGAATAATGGTGACAAGTTCTGACCGGGGGGTCAAAGGGCAAGTGTTCAAGTGGTGGCTTTGTTCCTTATCAGCTATGTGACATCATACACGGGATTTGACCTTGCTGAAGCTTAATCTCCTTGTTTGATAGCAGGGCTAGTGACAGTCACTGGCTTGGGGTTGTTATGAGGACTGCCTGTGACAAATTCTGAAGCCTCTTAACATGTTCACTCAGTCATCATTAGCTAGTATTATCATTGTCATTAAAGTCACACAATTTGCCTTTGTCATCTGAAATAGAATATTCAGAGATTAATGACAGACTTCCAAGTGGCCATTTTTAAAAGCATTTTTCTCTTTTAAAAACAATTAAGGGTAGCTATTTAAATTACTTCCTATTTTATTTGCATTTTGTCATTTTTCTTGATCTTGATTTTTCCTAAACTGCATTTCTATAAATTGGACAGGAAGGTCAATCAGGAGATGCTGATGAGAGCTTTTTTTTCCCCCTTAAGGCTAAGGAACTATTTCTCTTCTGTAGCTAAAAAATAATTATGATTGTACCATAGAGCAGGTAACCATATTTGAATATACAATGCGTAAGGACTTTTGATAAGAGGCAAAAAGATACTTTTTAAATATCATCGATATACTATTCAAAAGTCATATTTACCCATGCGTGTTAATTATCTATTGCTGAGTAACAAATTACCCCCAAATTTAACAGCGTGAAACAATAAACATTTATTATCTCACTGTTTCTATGGCGTTAGAGGACTAGAGCAGCTTAGGGAGGTGGCTCTAGGTCAAGGTCTCTCCCATGAGGCTGCAGCTGAGATGTTGCCCGGGCCACGGCCCTGCGAAGGCTTGACTTGGGGCTGGCGGATCTGCCCCTGAGGTGCCTCACTCATGTGGCGGTGGGCTAACGGCCTCAGTTCCTCGCTGGCTGCTGGACCTTCCTATAGACCCGATTAAGTGTCATTATGAAAAGAAGCAAGGAAGGTGATCCAAGAGAAAGGAGAAGGAAGGAGCCGTAATGCCTTTTATAACCCAGCCTTGGGAGTGAGACGCCATCCCCTCCGCCGGATTCTGTTTGTTAAACGGGAGTCACTAAGTCCAACCCACGCTCAGTGAGTGAGGGCTGGGGGCTTGGCTTCCCCTCCTGAAGGGAGGGGTATGAAGGAATCTGTGGGCTTTTTTTCATTTTTAAAACACCATATTATGATTTTGACTAATATTAAATTTTATTTTATTGCACATCTTACTCAGTCCTTCCTCTGGGGGTACTTACACTATTTTTAATCTTTTGCTGTGACATGTGTTACATGTCATGCTGCAGTGAAAACTCTTATCCGTACACACACTGCTTCCCACATATGCAGATATGTAAATGGACTAAATTTTTATAAATGGAATTCTAGATTGTGAGTGGAAAGAGTTTTAACCGTTTTTGCCAAATCTTTGAGCACATGGTGTTTATCATTGACTAGCAATGTGTGGGTGCCTTCTTCTCACAGTATCTAACACAGTGTGTTAATAAACATTTGAATCATCTCCTATCTCAGAATTATTAGCAACCACCAAAGGAAAAAAGTGACCATGCCTGGTCACTTTGATGTGCATTCTGATAACTCCTCTTTTTGCAGGGAACATCAGATCATTATTTAATTTATTTGATTTAATTTATTTTTAATTTTACTTCATTTTATTTTACTTTATTACTTTATTTCATTTTATGTTACCTTATTTTATTTTATTGAGAGAGGAAAGGAGGGAGAGAAGCATCAATGTGAGAGAGAAACATTGACTGGTTTCCTTCTGCAAGTGCCCCAACTGGGGACGGAGCCTGGGGCCTGCAACCCAGGCACGCGCCCTGACTGGGAATTGAACCGGCAGCCTCTTGGTTTGCCTTATGATGCCCAACCAATTGAGCCAAACTGACCAGGGCAATGTTAGATCACTCTTTACCTCATTACTTAATTTATTTATGCCATACATGGAAGATTATTCATCTTTATGGAATTTTGCATGCAAGATTAATATATGGGATGTCTTACAAGAATGTGAGGTATCGAGGGCAGAGCTGGTTAAGAAAAACTAGAGTTAGGTAACTTATTTTAGAAAAAACAAGGCAATTCTTGTTGTTGAGAAAGGTACAGCCCCATTTCCTTTACAGTAAGAGAGCATTACATTGACAAATAGCAATTTCTCATTCAGTGCATGAGAAACCAATCTTCTTGCCATTTAATTTTTGGGCAAAGGACTGAGGAAGGCTGAGAAGAAAGTGGAGGCTGTGTGAGGGCGCATCAAGCGGGCGGAGAAGAAGGCTGTGAGGGAATATCAAACGCAAAAGCTGAGCTGCGGACTTGATTCCCAAGCTGGGGAGTTTTGAATTAAGGCCCGAGGGAAGAAGGGAGAAGATGTACTTTCTGAGTGAAGATTGTGTGATTTACAGGCAGCCTGGGAGAGGGTCAGTGGATGGGTTGGGGGAGAAAGTGAACCTTGAAAGGGCAGGACTGCTCTAAGCCCCTCCAGTTTCTTCCAGGCTTCCTGCCCTTGTGTCCCAGATAACGTGAGTCACCTGGCACGTGGAGCTGTAAAGCCCTTAGCAGATAGGAGGTCAGGGCAGAACCGGTTTCTAAGGACAGCAGCCAGGAATAGGCATCTGCCCTTCACAAAGCGCTGAGCGAGGTCCTGTCCACACCCACAGAAAGCGGGGTTTGACCTGTTGCTTACCCAGCGCCCAGTGTCTTCTCCATGGTACATAATGACATAATGGTATGCAAGACTTTATTATTTAAAGTCGTTTTATTTGAGGTTCACAATAAGGTGACGATAGGTAATAGTAGATGTTATTGATTCTGTGTTCATGGATAAGAGAACTGCAACTCTAGCATATTAAGGAAATTATTACGCAACTGTAGCAAACACTGGGAGGGCCAGGGGTCCCGCTCAAGTCCCCTCATGCAGTATTTAGCATGTTTGCTGTTCTGAGACAGAGATCCTGGGGGCATGACGAAGAAGGAAACTGGCAATGAAATGTTTAGCACAGGAGTCTTTTGTGGAATGGGGGGGGGGTGGCGTAAAGAAGCTAGTAGCTTGTGTGATTCACTCAAAAATGACATATTAAACGCTGGTATGAGTTCTATAGATCTCCTCGTTCAACCTCTTTAATTTGTAAGTGAGGAAACTGAGAACCAGAAACCTTAAGTAAATCTCTCAAGGTCATGTGGCTAGTTACTTTCAGACTGTGAAATAAAATTCAGACCTTCTGACTGTCAAGGAAGAGTACTCCCTCTACCAAACATTGATTTTATCGTATACACGGAAGGAACAGTACTGGACTTCAAGCTCACCCAAGGCAGGTACCATGATTTTATCCTCTGAAATAGTTTCGTGGTGCACTACAATTAAGAAGTATGCAGGCATTTTGTAAATGTTTAATCAGGGAATAAAATATTATCACTCAGTAAGTATTGATTATGTAGATACTGCTACTAGGTACTTAGGAGGAAAATAAAGAGGAGTAAGAAGGCATAGCTCTCGTAGCCTGAGAACTCACAGTTTGGGAGAGAGGAGGGCTGTCGTAAACCTAAGCAAGGAGACGCACCGCTGAAGGAGGGGCCTTAGGGAGACTTACCCACTTATCTGAGCTCGGAGTAGAAGGGGTGCATTGAAATACACAGGATACTCTACTGACTTGGATCCTTCTGTAAGATGGACAGTGACCCTCTAACTGTACATTATTTTTTAAATCCCAGTGTTCTTTTTCTTTCTTTTCGCTCATGCTCCCGTGGATGCCGGTGAGGGTCCTGGCCCAGCTCCCACCTCCTCCCCCCTTACCTCTTGGGGAAGAGGAATGAGGGCCTGTCAGTGCCTCTAGGACTCGACAGATTCAGTCTTACTCCCAAACCGGCAAACGCTCGTTCAGAGTAGAAGCCATGAGGCATGCGGCGGGGTGCCGTGGGGTTCTTCCCAACACTCCCCACATCATGAGCTCAGCGGGCTAGCTGAAAGGGGACTGGGTTTCCAGAGGAGGCGATAGTTAGCAGCAGAAGGCACCAGACCTCGGGTCCTGGTGTTGCCGCCCAGCTGCCCTCAGAGCCAGGGAATCCGGAGCGCCGGATCTCAGGGCGAGAGGGGCCACTCTGGGGGTGGGGTGGGTAGGGGCACTCTTGCTCCCTCGCTGCACTTCAGTGGCTTCCAAGTCAGCAGGGAAGACAGATGCTCCTCAACGTTATCCGTGTGGACGCCGATAGAGTGCTTGGGAGAAGGAGAAGGAGGAAGGCTGATTAGTTTTAAGTCCTGGTGGAGATGTTGTTCGAAGGGAAGGAACAGGACTCTGATCAGCGGAATTGGTGGAGTGGGGGAAGGGATGGGCTTTATGAAGTCTTAGACCGTGGATGACACCCATTGGCATCACAAGCAATGGAAGCCAGTAGAAGTTCCTTAGGCCCCGGGAGCAACAGCCCCGCTCATGTAGGTAATGCTTCTACTTCTCTCTTCTTTCCCCTTTTTTCCCTTCACACTTTTATTTATGTCTGATTCTACAGACAACTTAAGGGGATACAAGAAGTTGGCTACGTCAATGAAACCCAATTTAGAAATCATTCCATTGCCCCACCCAACTTTATAATGGATTTGTTCACTTCTTCTGCATAAGCTCTTACGTGGCCCTAATAGAAATTTCTACCTCCATTCCGATTTCTGTATTAACTGTGACTTGTTGTCGGCTACATTCCCTATTGAGGGGCACATTTCTGCATTATAATATGGCTCTACATAGTAACTTGTGCTTTTGGAGAAATGTTATGTTTGTGTCCATAGATATATATTCTCACACAAACTGTGGAAGGCGGATGTGTGCCCTTACCTAAGAGACCGTGAGGTCATCAGGAGAACCCTTAAGGTGAAAGTCAGGGCTACTAATTGTCCCACTGACTGGTCCTGAGCTCTGGGAAGGTGTCATTAAAGCACCCCAGTCCTCGCATCTGCTTGGTGGAAAAATTAGCCCAGCTCTTCTTATATCTCAGTGTTGTTGCAAAGATAGAATGCAGTCAACATACAGTATTGCTCTCCTAGATAAACAGGGGATGTCTTGGGGTTCTCAGATCTTAGCTAAACCAATGGCATGAGATGTCAAGTTCTCCCTTTCCAAGATGCTGTTGGAATTTGGCACAAGTGACCAAGGGATATGTTTTAGTTAATGTTAGGTAATACCGAGTGCTGACCTGTGAAGAGCAAACTTTTTAAAGAATGACAGTAGTAGGGTCAAAGGAAGGAAGGGCAAAAGGCAGTGACATCTTGGAAAGCCATGGGAAGGACAGGCATGAGTGATGAGGCTTTATGTTCCTTGCCACTGACGCAGGTCAGTGCCACAGCTCAGTCTAGAATCAGAACCATTCCTAACAAAGGATGGAGTCCTACAACGAAGGCGCTGATGGAGGTTTCTGGAGTGGGCTGCATGTGAGGCATGCTTCTCATCTGAGTTTGTGCATGGCAGTGAGCTCCGCTTCAGGAAGAAAGCTCTAAACGTGGCCTGTGCCATCCTGGTCAGAGCCTGCAGGAGCCTGCACAGAGGGCCAGTGGGCGCTGACCTTCCAGTGGGCCCTGCTGTGACAGCTGCCCGTTCTTCCTTCCTCCAAGTCCTGTTTCTGTGCAGGTCACCACACTCTGAAATACTTAGAAGTGGGGTACTTTCTCTCATTATCTGAGCATTTGCTGTGTTTCTAGACTCCATGTCTAGACAGATGCTATCGACATCGATCTGCCTGAGCAGCCCAGCTGATGTCTGGGCACAGGTTTCTCCATAACTTCTCACATCACGTAGAGATCGAATGTGTGTGCATGACTTTGCCAAATCCTTCCTCACTAGTGAGGAGATACTTCCAAGCCCAATGTTGGGTGGGTCTTTGAATATAAAGATACTGTCTTTAGGTTTTGAATTCCATGGATCTTTATTTAAGACCCAGTTTTTGACTTAAATACTGTCTAAAGTTAGCATCCCAAGCCGATGAGTGTTCTTTGATTTCAGTGTTCTGTGCTTCAGGAGCGCCCGGGGTTGCTGAAGTGTTGTGGGGATGCTGCAGTTTGTTTGGTGGGAGCACTGAGCTGGGGTATCACACACACACTGTGTGAGGTTCCATGGAGGGAGAACACCATCCACATGGAAAGTTCTGTGGTTGAAGGCCCTGAAAGTCTGATGTAGCCAAAAGGAGGCTGTTCAACTCCAAGGCAACTTATAGTAGTCAGTTGATAGGTATCAAGTCCTTCACAGTCAGGAATGCAATACCTTGAATCCAATCTGGTGGAGGATGTAAGGACAGACACAGCTTGTGAGGACATGAGAGCAGGCTGGAAGAAGGTGACAGGAATAGGTTGAGGCAAGTTGTTGAGGACTGAGGTTGTAGTAGGCTCCAGAGTATTCCGTTCATAAGTCACCCACCAAAATATCTATTGCCAAATAGACATTGTAGCTGAAGAAAACTATATTCACGTGGCTGGACAGTTTGGGCTCTGGCCCGACTCTGAGACTTGGAGCAAGGCAGTGCACTTTGTGTGTCGTACTCTGCTCATCTATGAAGTGAAGAGGCTTGGCTAATCCATTAGCTCCACTTTTATTTTTTAACTTGGTGGACACCACGTCTTAATATTTTTGCCTAATAAAACATGTTTATGACAACTTGTAAACCTATAACAGGTTCACTGTTTCTGAAACATGGTTTAATATCAGAATCATCTATAGAGTTTAAAAAATAATCAGGTATCCAGGCCTAGCCCCAGAGATCCTGATTCGGTAGGTTGGGGCAGGGAGCCGGTGCTGAACACCTGACTTAAACTTCTTGACAAAGTACCCAACCCCTAGCTAAAGTTCCTAACGAGTCTGACATAGGTAAATGTGTAATTTTTGTATGTTTTTGAAGTTGAAGATGGTCAAGGACTCCAGAGGTAACCGCAGGTCAAGAAGGTGCATAGGTGCCTTCTGTTCTAGAAGACTAGGTTTCCTTCAGATGATGGTTTCTAAACCCTCGTCCCACTAAAAGAACAATGGCTCCTTGGAGTTGTTTGGTTTGGGACGGGGGCGGGGGCAGGACATGTGAGCTCAGGTTACCATGTTATAGCAGAAAGCAAGGAAACTCTCAAAGGCCACCAGGAACCACCGTGAAAGAGACTCCCACTGGGTAGAGGTGAGAGAATATGAGCATTAATAATAACAACATCAAAGAACCAATATGGATACAATGTGTTTAAGCCTGTGAGTTCATAAAGATCCCGGACAAATTATCTCACCGGTCCCCTTCGGAGGATGCGCAGAAGTTGCTCCTAATTTTGAAGAGCAGTCAGTAAAGAGCCCAACATGTAACCCGCCTTTCCTATATGAACTGTACCTTTATGACCCAAATGATAGCTAAGGGGAGCCATCTCACTGTAGGAATGGTTCCGATAAAGAAAGAGCAATAAAATCACTGCGTCACTATTTCACAACTCCTAATCAAAGAATGGATCTAAGAAATGCTTGCCAATGGCTGTTAACATACGGGAGGGAGAATGTGCTAGATGATATGTCTCTTGCTGGAAGATGCTATACCCTCTAAGCGTCATTCTTGCTAAAAATTCAAACCTGCATCTGGTCAAAACTCCAGATCTAGTAATTAATTTATAGAGAAACATGTTAGCATGCATGGGGATATAACTGATAAAACCCAAATAGTGGGGAAATATACAGACCAAATGCTATTGATTAAAAACGACTTAAATGTAAATTAATTATAACATATAAATCTTACTTGCATCCTTATGAGAGTAGGACAAACTATAAAAATGTATCAGTGAGGGAGACTTCAACGTTGACTAGATATTTGATGATTAAGGGATTATTTTAAAAATAGTTTAGATGTGATGATATTTTGCTTGTCTTCTGTGAAATTGCTTATTTAAGAAATATACTTGAATGTTTTCAAGTTAAAACATATGAAATCTGAGATTTGCTTAAAAATATTGCAAGGTAGAGGAGAGAAGTAGGAATAAAGACAAAGTTGGCCGCGCATTGGTAATTTTTTATCCTAGATGATGGGTACATGGGATTTATTATTCGCCTACCTGGGTATACATTTAAGCTTTTCCATGAAAAAACTTACTAGCTGTCTATTAAATAAATACAGAAAATTCAAAACTGTTTTCAAATCTAGCATTGTCCTCTCCTTGCGCAGATGGCGAGAAAAAAGTTGAAGGGCTTTACCACGCTGGAGCTCTCGCTCAGCACCCTCCTGCTCATCCTGTTCATCGTCACCATTCCTTTCTTCGTGCTTTCCGCCAAAGAGTGTTTCGGACCCAAAGGTAAGCAGGGGCTCCGCGGCTCTCGCTCCACAGGTCGCTCTTAACGGAGCAAAATCCTCGTAGGTGGTAGGGAAGAGATGCTTCGTGTTCTTTCCTGTGAGCACGTGCGCACGTGTGTGTGTGTGTGTTGTAGGTGTTGGGGAGCACCTACCTAAACTGCGGCAGCTCAGCAAGGAGTCATTGTTAGGTCTGCCCCTTCCGTTTCCCACTTAGCACAGGGCAGGATTCCCCGTGGACATGAGATTGACAGCTTCCGGCAGAAGGAAGGCTTGCTTGAGTGTGGTAGGCATGTTACATGAAGGTCTCACATGAGATGGACAGCAATTTGAACATTTCACCCAAAATGTCATATGGTGTGCTTGAGGGTGATATCGTTATGTTACAGAATTACATACTTTTGATTTTGTAATAAAATAGGGGTGTTATTTGTGCTGGCCCGTGTATTTGCCAAATTTTATTGATTAACTCTACTTTTGTTAACAAGAATAATGAACAGTACCCGTATACGGAAGGCAGTCCAATAAGCATATAGTCAATTAAAGTATTTCAGGCCAAAGTTTGGTTCCTTAAAAAAAATAGCGACTACCAGAGTTATTTCATTAAAAGTTTATTGTAAAGTCCATGATTTTCTAATCACTTTACTGTGCACCTGAAACCAACACAGAATAATATGGAGCATAAGCTGTAATTAAAAAACAAAAAAATTATGCCCTGGCTGGTTTGGCTCAGTGGATTGAGCGCTGGACTGCGAAGCAAAGGGTCGCCAGTTCAGTTCCCAGTCAGGGCACACGCCTGGGTTGCAGGCCAGATCCCTGGTAGGGGGTGCGCGAGAGGCCATCACACACTGATGTTTCTCTTCCTCTCTTTCTCCCTCTCCTCCCCCTCTCTCTAAAAATAAATAAATAATAAATAAATCTTTTAAAAAATTAAAAAATTTATCAATCTGTTTTATTTTAAAAGAGAGGCTGGATTGTGTTGAGTTAGCCAGGATTTCTCATGCTTCAGTCAGTGAAAGGTTGCCCCGTGGCTGAAGGGAAACACCTGGGCCCTTCCTCTCACGCCTAGTCCTGGCGATTTCTACTTTCACGGGGAGTTAGAGTAAATAGCCTCATGTTTGTTCACTCCTTAAAATTCTGTGACTGAATGGGTCTCAAGCCCTTATGCAGAGACTGGTACAAATGTAGAGTTCTTTTAATTCAGCCCTTTTGAATGGAAACCCTAACAAAAAGAAAACGAATTAAAAGCCTCATTGTTCCAACTTAATGCCGTTATTAATTTACTGAAGTGTCTTAAAGAAACCTCACGTCCTTATGTTAGACTGCATTAAATGTGCCTTTTAAAGTTTTTCTGATTTTAAAATCTGCGTCAAAGCCCTTGGGCAGATTCTAGCTGCCAATTTCTAGATTGGTGGACCCCCTGTACATTTTATGTCAAATGAGAAGTGACGTTTTCGGAAGATTACTGTTCCTCAGAGGGGCTCCTTGCCCTGAGTGATGGCATTCGGGAGGGGGCCTATGGACTGAGCCGGCAGCACTGAGATTGCTGTGATGAGAGTGGTAACATTCCGGACCACAGCGTGCACTGCACATAGGTCTCTATGGTGACCGGCTGCTGGGGTGGAAGTCAAGGACCCGAGCAGAGAGTGCACTTTTCTGTAGAGGGCCGCATGCTTCGTACTCTAGCCTTTGTGGGCTGTAGGCCTCTACGGAACTACTCGGTCCTGCCAGTGCAGCACAACAGCCGGCGCCGGCAACGCGGAAGCAAAACCGATGTGGCTGTGCTCCAGCGACACGTCACATTTAATAAGCTGGCTGTGACCTGATCTGGCCCACAGGCCATTGTCTGCCGACCCCTGGTCTAGAAAAGTTTCTGCCTTGGCGAGCTTCCCATCGAGTGGCGGGGTCAGGCTCCTTGTTCCTGTAGTGCTGTCTCCTGGGGGAGGCCTCGCCTGGAGAAGGGGATGGAGCCAGTGTGCCTGAGGGTGCCCGCTCTCAGCAAGAACGGAGTGAGGCTTTAGGAAGTGAATGCACTTAAAGGACATCAGTCAGCCCAATCAGTAGTGGAGTCCGTGTAATTGGAGGTATTGAGAACTGCAGGAATATTGAACGTGATGTTGTCTGTCTGACGGTCATTTCGTATTTGCTGTTGGGGTCTTCCCAGGTGCTGGGACGAGTACCACTCCTGACCCTGCTCAGTGCCCGGTGGTGAACGAATTGGAGCGGATAAACTGCATCCCTGACCAGTCGCCCACAAAGGTTCGTGCTGTGGGTCTTGTTTTCCTATAAGGATTTATGCTGTTGGAGAGTCTTCTGTTTGTTTTGGGGTTTTTGTTTTCTGTTTGTAGCTCCCAGAGAGTTGTTCGCATTGCAGCTCTTAGTGGCTCAGGCAAATTCATCCCGAACCCACGCTTGTGTGATAGCACAGCTTTGGGGGAAGCAGAGCCGGAAGATTCTTTGGGGTTGACAGATTCAGCAAAAGAAGTACAGGCTGCCTGGTTAAATTTGAATTTCAGATAAACAATGAATAATTTTTTTTTTTTTTTAGTGTAAGTGTTGAATATGTCCCATGCAAGACTTGGAACTCACGACATAATGGTTTTGTCTTTTATCTGGCAACACTGCTCGGTTACTGGTTCTCTCTGACTCTGTTACTGCCTCTGTTTCTTGCCCTTTGTTTGTTTTTCTCCTTTCACAATTCCAAGAGGTTATCTAGGATCAACAAAAGTCATACACACACGTAAAACATTTAAAATAGGGACAAAGTTTCAAGAGCCATGCTTTGAAAGAAGAAGGTCGTAAACATGAGATTAAAGATAGTGCAGGCACCTGGGTATCTACTTTAGGGCAGTGTTTCCTGATCATCAGCTGAAGTCCAGCTGCATATTACGATCATAAAATACATTGTACCTACCGTATCAGCCACTTTCCCCATCAAGAATGAATGAAAGCAAAATGCAGCCTTCGGAGTGAAGTCCATGACATCAAATGGCAGAGCTGGGCCCGACACAGGCTGGATGCTGCTGCAGGCGACGCCCGGGCACATGGCGCTCACCCAGGTGTCTCTGTGGCCGTCCTGCTGTTTGCTGGCTGGGACGACCTGTGCTGCACGTAGGGGTTGATGTTCTGGTTTATCTAAAGGTCCTAATACCAAAAGATGGTTTTAAATTTTCTAGGTTTTCCTCTCACCCTTCTGGAGGCTAAATGTCCCAAATCAAGGTGTGGGCAGGGCCGGTCCTTCTGCGGGATCTGAGAAAGACTCTGGTCCTCGCCTGTCTCCTAGCATCTGGTGACTGTGTCAGGTCTTGACATTCCTTGGCTTATAGCTGCCTCACTCCAGCCTCTGCCTCCATGTTCACATGGCATTTTCTCCCCCCACCCCACCCCTGTACATCCAAATTTCCCGTGTTTAGGGACACTGGCCACGCTGGGTTAATAGCCCACCCTGCTCCAGAAAGATCTCATATTAACTACATTTGCAACGAAGCTTTTCCCAAATAAGATCACATTCGGAGGTACTAAGGATTAGGACTGCAACGTATCTTTCCCGCGGACACAATTCAGCCCCTAACATGGACAACATCACAGAGGTGGGGCCTATAGAAAGTGGAAATTGCCCCGGCCCGAGCCTTTGCTGTTGACGGAAACGGCACACGTGGTGAGATGGGCTCGGCCTGCGGGGGGCTGCAGGTCAGGGCCCCAGAGGTGGCCAGAGCCGGGCTCGGGGCTCGGAGTAGAGAAAATGCCTATGGACGGCGGAGCGGAGCGGAGCGAGGGGGCGAACTAGTCAGGAGGTCCAGACGCTGTTCTGAAGGCGAGAGAGAGAGAGATCCGACTCTTAGGACTGACAGTTAATGATCAGGAAATCCCCAGGACAGGAGGAAGCAGTGCCCGGACCAGCCACTGGGCACAGAAGGGCAGCAAGCCTGCGAAGGTGGCAGTCATCCCAGTTAGACCAGCTGACCTTACCGAGGCCGCTGTGGTGTTTGGGCCCTGTCCCTCGGCTGGCATCTTGCCCTGACCTCCTCTTGGATTAGTGTAGAGACTTGCCTGCTTGGAGTAGGAAGAAATGAGGCTGAATATAAAAGGTGGATTTAGAATTTGGAAGACCTTTGGAATCACATATAGGGTGCTGGGTTTTGATATACAGTACCTAGGAGCAGTCATTTAAAGAGGAATGAAATCATGTCATGAGAAAAAGAGAGAGAATGAAAGACTTAGAAATGAAGGAAAAAGAAGTTACAAGGGAAAAAGAAAAATAGAAGCACTTCAGTATGGGACCAAATGCCGCAAAGTTTAGCCTTTTGGATTATAGGTAAAAATAAACTATATTTTTCTTGTCATAGATTCTAGTAGAGGAGATAAGCTAAGTAAGTAAATGGCTGGGATGTAAAACAAAAGTTCATAAGATCCGAGAGAAGTACTATAGATCAGAAAATAGAGGAGACTATTGCTAAGGAAAAGGTGATATAGACTGCAATTAAGGATAAGTAGGATTTTGACAGAAATGGGAGGAATGGAAAGTGATTTCAAGATATGAGAGATGATGTAAATCAAGTGACAGAAGAGGAAATTGTGGGGCCCATATAGGACATACTAATGGTCCCATGTGGCCAAAGTATAAGGTGTGTGTGAGAGAGAAGATAATGTTTAAGACTGTAAGGTGGATGAGAGCTTGATGATAGAGGGGCTTTAATGCACTGCTTTGTCAGTAGGGATGGGAAGCTGTCGTCCAGACACGTTGTACCCAAACAGGATGTTTGTTGCACTAGGTTTGCAGCAAGCTGACCCACCCCTCCTTTGTTTGCCCCTGTCATTACGTGTTAGGGATCTGGGCACTCAGAAGCCCACCTACAGGAGCAATGCATCCTAAGTCTCTTCCCTCTCATACAACCCCCCGTCTTGTTCCTGGCTATTGGTGAACGTCTAATGTTGTTACCACCCCAGTCATGGTTCTTTGGTGTTTGATTACGGGACCTTTTAAAAATGCTGTGGGACACTGACCTTGTCTCCTCCTCACTAAATATGGTTTCCCTTCTCAACTCTCAGATTTCCATTAGTAGCTCTATTGTACTTCTAGCCCATGAGGCAGAAACAGCAGAACTTTTGCCTGGCTCTGATCTTAATCGCTTTGGCCAAGATTTCATGTATTTTAAAACACTTCCTTAACAATATTTTCCAGAACAAGCACTTCGTTCCCATTCTCACTGTGATCACACTGAGCCACCATAACCTCATGCTTGGATTATTCCAGAAGCCTCCCAGCGTCTCTTCTGAATTACATTGATCCCCTGTCTGTTCCACTTTATGCCTGACTGAACCTGCCGTCTTGACTCTCTTACCTGTGTTCTATTTCCACCGAACTTGAGTACCTACAGCATTCATTACCATTTGTTGGGTCAAGTTCAAACACTTCATTGTGTTGTCTAAGACAGGTGCCAGGGGAGTGGACCTGAGTCAGTCACCAGCATTTGCTGTCGCTCCACAGAAACATAATTTATGAACACCATACCTTGGGGCAAAATGGATGATCCAGAAAGAGCTAACGTGTGGGTAGCTTAAACCTGAACAGAAAAAATTCTCAGCTCAAACTGTCTTTACAATTGTAGCTGTTGATAGTGCCCACATCTTTACATGAGGGCCATTTCTGGGGGACACCATTTCTTCGTTGGATACCAGCCACTTCTTTTCTTGGTCTCCTTTGCCAGTTTCTCCTCCCCTGCCCCTTTTTTTAAAACTGAGGTATAATTGACATAGAACATTATATTATGTTCAGGTGTACGAAGTAATGATTTAATATTTGTATATATATTGCAAAATGATCACCACAATAAGTCTAGTTAACAGCCATCACCATAGGTATTTACAGACTTGTTTTTACTGCGATGAGTACTTTTAAGATCTACTTTCAAATACACAATATATAATTATTAACTATAGTCACGATGCTCTATATTTCATCCCTATGACTTATTTGCTTTGTAACTGGAAATTTGTACCTTTCCATCCTCTTCATGATTCCTCCTCCTCTACGTGACCTCTAAATGTCGCAAAATTTCTCATGTACCCACACTCAGTCCTTTGGCGATTTCACTCAGTACCACGTCTATAAATGTTAACCCCTACGTGCCTCCGTATCAGAGGTAATGCCTCCAGCCTACATCCCTGAATTCCACATTTATTCAGCCTCAAAACCAACATGTCAAAATTGAACTTTCCATCTCCCACACTTAACATACATACCGGAACCTGCTTTCCGTATGCCTCCCCCATCAAGGTAGTGGCAACGCTTAACCTTTTGCCCCTTGCATTCAGAAAAAGTTACAATTTTAAGAAGAAAATAAAGGATCTAATATAATAGTAATTAACTTATTTTCTATTTCTTTCTATACATTTTCTTGGATTTCTACCTAGATATTTTGTCTGAAAATAGTGATAATTTGGTTTCCTCTTCTCAGTCTTATACACGATCTTTCTTCTCCTATTATATTGTTAGGACCCCCCAATATGTTTTTAGTCATAGAAAGCCATAACATGGGTCACCTAGCTTCCTTTTCTTACTGAATATATATGAGGCTTCAATTGTAATTTTGGGTTACTGATGATATAACTATATTGTAGTTTAGAATATTTAAATACATTTCCCAGTTTATTGTGATGAGAGATATGGACTGAATTGTGATCCCTATGTTGTTATGTAACAGCAATAAGTAGGAAGCACATTTGCCAGACAAACTGGTTCTGAGTACAAGTTCTGCATCAACTGGGACATAAGACGATATCTGTAAATATCAGTTCCCTTATTTGTAAAAGGAAGCTAATGGTATCCCATGCTCAAATTATATTTATAAGTGATAGTGTTGTAACAAATGGAGTCACTTTGACTAACTCTCTTACTGCAGGCTACGTGTGAGCAGCGTGGCTGCTGCTGGAAGCCTCAGGGAACCATAAAGGTGCCCTGGTGCTACTACTCTAAGAGCCATGGCTATCAGCTGGAGGGCAACCTCGGAAAAACAAATGCAGGTAAGCCAGGCTGGAAGGCAGGGCCCTGGACGCCCTGGGGCTCTCTTTGCTCTGCCAGCTCTGTTTGCTCCAGAGGAGGGCCTGAGTGACCAGCAGAGGTGGCTCTGCAGTTCTGCACGGCCACGCCAAGGCATGTGACAGACGGTGGACTAGAATTTATTTTGGCATCAAGGAAGTCACTGTGTCTGGGGACTTCAGAGACATACTCGATTCCCAGTTCTCCTTTTATGTACCTTTGTAACCTTGTGCAGACATCGGGGCTCCTTTAGACCCCAAGCTTCTACCTTTTAAAGAGGGGGATTTGAACTCAGTAATCTGAAACTACTTACAAATCTAATGTAATGTGATTTTAATGATGGGAAAACAATTCTACTCTTTAAAACATTATAGGAAAGTTAACCAATGTTGGTGTGCATTGACTAAACATCCCCTTTTCCCTCCCACCCTAAAATGCAGAACATAGTGACGACCATCCAGGGGATCCCAGAAGGTTACTGTATACTTTGGGGAGGCTCTTAGCATAAAGAAAGAGACATGCTCCCCATGCGAAGGCTCTTGGCCTGTCGGGCTCTTCTAAGGTCTCCACTCTCACCTGGCTTATGTAACCAGGGAGATAGCATCGGTGTATATATCACCTGTAATGTAACATGAAAATAATCGAGAAGGAATATGGTATATATACAGATTGAGGGCTGAGAGTGTAACGGGTATGTGATTGACAGAATCACTGATGGGCTGGTGGAATGAGAGGCCTTTTGGGGGAGGTTTCCAATCAAATTTTGTAGAAGAGATGCATGGTTTTAGGGCAAGGTGATGACAATATCGAGCTTCAGATTTTGACCCAAGATTGTGTGAGTGCGTGATGGAGTCTGTGTCTGTATCTTCCCTTCTTCAGGAGAATAAAAGCTTCTCACCAGCCCCTTCGACATAAAGGTGAATTTTTGTGAATCTATCTTTTGCGAATGTACAGAGCCAGCTGTGTAAGTCTTTTTCCCCGTCTGCTTTAGGATTCAGAGCCCAGCTGAAAAGGCTGCCTTCTCCATCCCCATTTGGAAATGATGTCAACACTGTCCTCCTCACAGCGGAATATCAGACATCTAATCGTTTCCACTTTAAGGTTGCAGTTCATTTATTTTTTTTAAATCTTTTTTTGAGAGGCCTTTGTTTCCTACCTGATGACTATAGTTACTACAAAACAGAAAATTTTGCGAATAGAGGTATTTTTTTCTTCTGTCATTCTTACTTCACACTTGCATGTCGAAGGCATCTCTAGCCTTCTTTCTGTGTGATGATGTCTTAAGATACATGGCAGAGTTTACTGGTGAGCTTTGGTTTTCATCTATTTGCCTTTAATACCATGTGAAATGTAGTAGAGAGGGGGAAAAATGATCGCTTCTTGGAAAATTCTAGAGTCCATCTCTGCAGACTTGATGTCTTTCTACCTAAAGACTAACTTATGCCCAAGTGTTCAACATCTGAATCTGATAATATAATGTGTACACGCACCTTAGACACAGCGCCATTTGGTCCCAAGATCCAGAACCATGAACACAGATATTGGGAAGCACTGGTGTTGGTAGGGAGGCTTCTATTTTGGGAAAACAGACGTTTTCATGTTGGCTTTCTTTTCCTTCATCTCCCTGGACAGTTAACTGACCAAAACAATGACCGATATGAAGTGCCCCACGAACATGTCCAGGCCTTCAAGGGAGACGCAGCTTCACCCCTGACCTATGACGTTGATGTCTCCAGACAGCCATTTGGCATCAAAGTGATCAGAAGAAGCAACAATCGTGTTCTGTAAGTTTGGAAAACCTAGCTGGGAGACAGAGTAGGAAGGGGAGGGGCTTCGCAGGCCCGAGGAAGGGCACATTCCAACAATATGTTTGCAGGTTGCCAGCTCCCTGTTGGAGACCAGACTCTCCGCCTCCAAATGAATATACTTTTTTTTTCCAACCTGCGTTCCTTTTCCCTTCGCCTCTTTTTTTGTTATTACCAAGCATTTATTATAAACTGGGCACTGGGCTGTGTCCTTTTTCTCCCCCACCTTTTTCTTCCATTTATCTAATCACGTCCATCCACCAGTAGTGGTTTATGGAACATCTACTGTAACATAAGAATATTATTCAGGTCATGTCTATGATAGGGTGTCTATGGGACAAATCTAAAAAATGTGCCACATGGCACCGTCCCTCAAGGAGTCCTGATCTCTTGATGTCCATGGAAAAATGTCACCAGAGGACAAATGGAGCCAGTTAAGTAGGGGATATTGAGTCACTGACACAGGAAGACCACTCTTTTAAGCAGCCGTGCTCTCCCCGCTCCATTTGCCCACCCAGCCCTGTTTTTTCTGCCTGTGTCTAGGTTTGACTCAAGCATCGGGCCCCTCCTGTTTGCTGACCAATTCCTGCAGCTCTCCATCCAACTGCCGAGCACCAACGTGTACGGGCTGGGAGAACATGTGCACCGGCAGTACCGCCATGACATGAACTGGAAGACCTGGCCCATCTTCGCCAGGGACACCACCCCCAATGGGGTAAGTTTTGGGGATGGCTCTTCTCCACTGAACATTGTAGCCTCATTTTTGAAGGTCACTCCTGGCAGTACAGGGTAATTAATGGCTAAGAGTAAGATGCCAGAGTGAGGCTGTCTGGGTTTGAATTCTGGCACAGCCAGTCACTAGTTACATGTTCTGGGCAAGTCGCCTCTTTGTGTCTTCAGCTTTTCATCTGTAAAATGGGGGCAATACACCTACCTCAAAGGGACGTGATGGGAATTGGATGAATTGACACTTGTAGGGTCTCTGGGGGAGTGTCTGCCACACTGGAAGTGCTCAGCAAACGCCAGCTGCTTTTCGTTATATCTTCCTTCTGGACTGACTAGTTCCAGAGAAAATATGACTCATGTTGACTCTGCACAATATGTTTGTTATCATCTGCATATTTTAGGTTGATCTTTATAAATCACCAGCTTACCAGGTTTCTCAGCAAAACAGGATAAAATATCAGCTAAAATACTGTATCATTCATTCTTTGTGTGAAGACTGTTTAGGGCAGTGAGAGAATAGGGTTTTATTGTTATTGATTCCTTTTCTTTTTTCTGATGCTTTTTGTTTTGCTTTGTCTTGACTGCTGAAATTCGATGCAGGGGTCTTTCCTAGGCTCAACGGTATAGACCTTACTCAGCAAATTTTCTGACTAAACAGAACCGGTGACTGGATGAAAAGAGATCATTGGAATAATTTATTGACTATTTTTATGCTTTATTACTATTCACCAAAAGAACTCTGAAAAGAATAAGTACAGTTTACTCCATTTAACAAATGAGGAAACTGAGGCTCAGAAAATCCAAATAACCCCCCAATGTAAAAAAAAATTTTTTTGCATGTAACAGAGATAAGATCTTATCCCTGGCCTTTTGAACTTGAAACCATACTCCTTACTATATGTGTGCCTATCAGAAAAATAAAAAAAAGGTGTTGAGTCAGAGCAGCTCATCTGGGAATGGCTGGTGATGGCTCTTTAATAAGGAGCATGGATCCTGACCAGTCAAAGTGTCCAGCATGGGCACCACTGTGTGAGAAATGTGGGCTCTCAGCTCCGTCTTCCACCCACTGAATTTGAACCCACCTTTAGCTAAGATTTGTATATGATTTGTATGCACACCACCTTTAACTAAGATTCGTATATGATTTGTACGCACACCAAATTTTGAGAAACGCTGTTCAGGAACTGTGATTCTCCATTACGACTACGCATTGGAATCACCTGGGGAAATGTGACAAACCATCCATGCTTCCATCCATCCTCGGGGATTCCGTTTTCATTGGGCTGGGATGCAGCCCACCTTGAGAGCTCCTGTGTGATTCTCAAGCCTGGAAGACCTGCTCAAGTTTCGCCTCTACCCTTGTAAAGACTGGAAGAGCAGATATCTCCAGGAGAGCTGCATCTTGCTGCACATTAGGAGGGTGCCAGGTGCATATTAAGGCTTGATGGAGCTTTTGTGGTGGTGTTAGGTCAGGTGAGACAAGCCTCATTGAGAGGTGAGCTTTTTAGAGCTTTAGTTTCAAAATTCTTGTTCTCTCAAATCCTAACAGCCATCACAAGCTCTCACATTCTTTCTAGATCAATGGTCACAGCTGGCCCATTTAATAAGGGAACACTGGTTCACTCGTGGGAACTTCAACCAAATATCAAACTTGTATTTTCCATTTTTTAAAAAAAGATTTTATTTATTTTATTTTTAGACAGAGGGGAAGGGAGGGAGAAAGAGAGGGAGAGAAACATCAATGTCTGGTTGCCTCTCGTGTGCCCCTTACTGGGGACCTTGCCTGCAATCCAGGCATGTGTCCTGACAGGAATCGATCTGGCAACCCTTTGGTTTCCAGGCCGACACTCAGTCCGCTGAGCTACACCAGCTGGGGCTCAAACTTGTATTTTCAAAGTGTCGTTTTGTCTTCTTTGACCATGAGTTTCTTAATAGTTACTCATACAAGTAACACTGATTTCCTCAGTTATTTCTGGCCAAGTGGGGTTTAGCCTACTAGATTGTGAATTTGTGGTTTTGAATTATGTTTCTGCAGGATGGAACTAACTTGTATGGTGCACAGACATTCTTCCTGTGCCTTGAAGATGCTAGTGGATTGTCCTTTGGAGTGTTTCTGATGAACAGCAATGCCATGGGTAAAAGACTAAAGGGATTTTCATCAAAATAATGCATCAGTGTGATCTTTAGTCCCTTTCTTGCAGCACAATGTAAAAGCAATGGAGGCCTTTAAGAAAGGCCGAGCTGTAGCTTAAGGCCTTGTGTGTTGACCTATGGTAGCCATGAGTAGGGCTTCTCTCTTGGCTTATGATTCTCCTGAATGTGATTCCTCTATTGGAATATTTTCTTTCATAGAGTTAAGACAGCAAACCCTTTCCTATAATCTACTCAGGGGAAGTTTGTACCAATTTATTCTTCTCTGTCCTTAGGCTTCTATCCAGAAGAGGGGTTGATATAAGCTCTGGTGAGAACCAACCAGTTGCTCTGGGCCTGATGACGACAGTAGCTGGGCTTACCCAGGGATTTACAACTGAGCAGTCAATGTCACATTCAGCTACTCCAAGGGTAGCAGGGTAAAGTGGAGTGGCTGGCACCACGCAGAGCAAGATCAGGTGTTTATTGTTTAAGACCAAACAGTGTAACATAGGGGTCTAGAAATTAGCTAGCTTCCCCATCTTTGATGGTTTTAGACTAGACCTGTGGTTCTCAGCAACTCTTTTCCTGCCTGCACTGGTAACAACAGATCCTGGTGACAATGAATCAATCACCATAAGGGAAGAAGAGATGTAACAGAATCTCCCAGTGTATGTGGTGGGCATAGGCCATCAGTCCCCACCCTCTTCTCAACTGAGTATCAAGGGATGAGATCCGTGACCCTCAGAGCATGGCCCACAGATGGTTCACAAACCATTTCACTTCTACAGTAAGATGAGTACAGAAATTGAGAGGAAACATTGTCGTAGCATCCAAGTGCATGTATAAACCTCTTCCTAGCAGTTCGTTTTCGTGTCATTATACAGAAGTATCAGTTTGCAGAGAATTGTAAATTTAAAAATGAAGATCTTATCCTTCACTACAGATTGTTTGAGAATCGCCCTAGGTGAATTAGGTTGGTTCTAACACACCTAACAGAAGTTTAGATGATTCCGAGATACCTAGTAGTCTAGGGACAGGTTGAGATAACACAAGGGCTATACAGTTTCAGGCAGTTGGAAGGAACCAGAAAACAGGGGCTAGGCCTCAGAGCCTAGATGCTCTGTGTGAGTTGTTTTCATGGCCACAGAGTACATTTCAGTGGATTTTGAGGACTGTCATCCCTCAATGCAAACCAAGAACATGGGCAGACTTCTGAGAGTTGTGATTGGGGCTTAGAGGGATTTTGAATTCATATTATCATCTCTGACTTTGTTTTCAGATGGGCTCTTGCTTGATGTGAGATTCAGTGAGGCCCCTACCTCAGTGTGTCCAGTTGGGTCATATTCCTGCAATCATGATGGGATGTAGGCTAGGAACAGCCCTTTATGTAGTTGCGAATGTCCAAGGAAACATTTTTGTCCTCTGTCCTCTTGAGTTCAGCATTTGGTGGGCTGTGAATCAAACTGACAAAGGACAGGTTAGCAAGAGGAAAGACAGCTTGTTTACACACATAACATGCACACAAGAGTGCTCAGTGAAGAGTAACTCAAAAGAGGTGGTTACAAGTTGGGGCTTAGACATACCATCCTAACAGGTGAGAGAGGGGGAGAAAAGCACTATGATAAAACACATACATGGCTCCTTAGAGGAGGCGGGAGGGATAAAAGGTTCTTATGGGAAAGCAAATGAGCCCTGACGGGAACCGTTGGGAGGTACGTTATTCATGTGACAGTATCTGCTTGAATGTGGCGCCGATTTATTGTCCCAGAGATTAGGGTTGCTCCATGGGAGGGGATTTATGACCACTGAGTACTTTTAGGAGGCTCTGCTCTTAGGTTGGTAAGACATTTCAGAAACTTGAATGTCTTCAGCCTAAAATAAATTTTCCGCTACAATGGCATATTCTGGACCCCGTTGTGAAATTAGCTGTTTTTTCGTGACAGCGTGGGTCCTGATGCAGGAGCTAAGACCCACCAGTCACTGGTGATCAAAATCAGTCACAGAACCAAGGCTTGGACTCCCATGTGCCGGGAGAGTAGACTTTGACGATCAAAGTTTGTCCCTGTGTGTACAAAATCCGAGGATCACTTTATTAATGTTCAGATGACTATGAGCCTCTGGTCTAAAGCTTTGTAATTATTACTCTAGAATAAATTCTAATTTTTATTTTCTTCATTTTTAATCTATGAAGAGGTTTCCCTCCAGCCCACACCAGCCATCACCTACCGCACCACGGGGGGCATCCTGGACTTCTATGTGTTCCTGGGAGACACCCCAGAACAAGTGGTTCAGGAGTACCTGGAGGTGAGAAAGTCCTAAAGAGCACAAAGGAAAGCAAGTGCGATGGGCAAATGAGACTTATGAAAATCTGCTATTATAAGTGGCTATTACAAGCTGACCCTACCCTCGATGGTAGATGAAGGGACCAGGAAAGAAGACTAACAGTCTAACATTAATGAAAACGCGTGTTGGCAAATGGAGTGTGTCCTGCGCCACTGAACCAATGCTTACTAAAGGTTTTATTAAAAATAGGGCATTTGCTAGTTTTTATTCCAAATCCTTCTCTCAGCTCATTGGACGGCCAGCCCTACCCGCCTACTGGTCACTCGGATTTCATCTCAGTCGTTATGACTACGGCACCCTGGAGAACATGAAGGAAGTTGTGGAGAGAAACCGGGCGGCACAGCTGCCTTATGTAAGTGAAGTTTTAAAAAATCCTCCCCAAATAAAAGCATTCCCTTGGGTAGTAAGAATAATTGTTTATACTTTCTCCCCATGAGTTTTTGAAAAAATCTATATAGTGTAAAGATTTTTGTGTATTTAGAATGGTAGACTTTTTTTTGGATGCGCCTGCCATCCTTCGAGGAACTGGTTCCTTTTAGTAGGAAATAGTACTGAGACCACAGTGATGGGGTGAGGAGGCAGTCTGTTTTTGTCTCTGTTTTTTTCATCATGCATGTAGTTTTCAAGACTTCTCTTTTCCTAATTTAAGTGAGCAAAAGGTTATAGTACCTACATGTAATAAAATATGTTTATGTTTAAGTGGTTAAATTCGAATGTGTCTGTTACATAATGTGGAGTGAGTGTTTTACAAGTGATACAAAGACAAAACCCCAACAGTCTCAGGAATAACTCTCTTCTCCCCCATCGCGGCTCCTTGGAGGCAGGTACATAGGTCCGAGAGCAAGAGTCAGTTGCCTTCTGAGAGCCACTGGCTTCACACAGGTTCAGTTAGGAAAGAAGAATCACCAAGGAGGACCTGAAGTAGAGAGGCAGCACAACAGAACACAGGGTAGTAAAATGAGGGAGAAGCAGCGCACCACCCCCACCCTGCCATCATCTTGTGGGTGGGGTAGAATTAGGGGGATGCCTTTGTTTTTGAAAACCTTTGTTTGATGACAACAATGATTTGTCATCATTGTTGTGGTTTGTTTGTTAGACTGGTTTTTAATACCAATGGCCAAGCAACAAGGTAGATGATGCGGTTAACTTGATTCAGGGGCGGGGCCAGGCCTTAGGGAAATAATGGGTCTTTTGTCTTGAAATGACCACTGGAAAAGGAGCCCTTAGATGCCAGGGATGGATTAAGAACCCTCTTTGGAGCCAAGCACAGAGTCAGTGTCTATCCAAAATAGGAGAAGTAATAATCGGACCTACTCTTTTAACAAGGAAGTTCCCAGGCTCTAAATTGTGCACCTTGTGCGTCCTTCCAGGACGTTCAGCACGCTGACATTGATTACATGGATGGGAGGAAGGACTTCACCTACAACCCAGTGGCTTTTAAAGGCTTTCCCGAGTTTGCTAAGGAGCTGCACAAGAATGGACAGAAACTAGTCATCATTGTGGTATGTGTCGTCCCCATGTCCCCCCAGCCCAGGGACTGCTCTTCCTCATCACTGCACCCAGCTCCGTTTCCTTTGTCCCTGACTCCCAGTCTCCTTATAGCTTGAAGCTCGGCCCTTCATTGTACTTCTTCTCTGCTTAGGATCCAGCTATCTCCAACAACTCCTCCTCCAGTAATCCCTACGGACCATATGAGAGGGGTTCAGATATGAAGATATGGGTCAATGCCTCAGATGGAGTGGCTCCACTCGTTGGGGAGGTAACTTAACGGGGAAGCTGAGGGCTGATGAGGGGCTGTGGCGGGGGTGTGTGTGTGTGTGTGTGTGTGTGTGTGTGTGTGATGGTTCTGTTTCACTTTTTCAGGTGCCTTATGTATCTTGGGGCTAAACTTTCCCTGTCGTTTCATCCCCAAATACTTAGCAGCCACCCTAGCTATCTCCTACATTCCCTTCACAGTCAAGCCCCTTTACACAACAGCCCCTGTATGGAACATCCACTTCCTCACCCCCCACTCACTCATCAACCGACTACAGTCTACTTTCCTCCCCCATCATTTTACCGGCACTGCTCCTAACTGGAAAGTCCAGTGGAACTCTTTCATTCCTTTTCTCACTTGATGTCTCCATAGTATTTGACAAGTTTGGCTACTTCTTTCTCAAACTTTCCTTTGTCCATGTTTTCCATGACGGTGTTATTTGCTGGTTCATTTCCAATCCGCCGCAGACCCGAGTAGGCGGCGTCTGAGAGGGAGTGGGTAGGAAAGGAGGGGAGAGGAGGAACTGATGGTCAGAGCCCAGACCTGTAACGGGCCAGCCGAAACTGACGCAGTGCTCCCCTTCGCTTATCCTTCCTAGGGTTGGGGTCAGGGAAAGTGCGGGGAAGGGTGAGCCCGAGTTGAAGATTAGCAAGGACATAACTGAGTTTTTAAAATACGTTTTTCCTCCAGTGACTGACTCCTCCTGACACTTAATTCTAGGTATTTGAAGTGCTTCACATCCCTAACTGAGAAGCGCCTGTGCCCAGGCACCTCGGTTGCCATGATCATATCAGGAATTTTTTTCCTAAGTACTCTCTTTTACTCTGTGTTCATTTTATTTACTCTGATTGTTTTTCTTTCTTCTCCTACAGGTCTGGCCTGGAAAAACTGTGTTTCCTGATTACACCAACCCCAAGTGTGCTGTTTGGTGGGCCAAGGAATTTGAGCTTTTCCACAATCAAGTGGAGTTTGATGGAATCTGGATTGTGAGTTCTTAATGTTCTGATTATTAGGTGACTGATATTAGATTGTGTATACTTATAGCAGTGGGGTGTGGAGCATAGGGCGAAGTGAAGGAGAGGGAAGCAAGTGTGGCGGTCAGCTCTGAACCCTGGAGACCTTGTGAATGACTGGCGTCCACGTGTCCTGTCCTCAGCAGCCCTGCTCAGCCCCTGCAGACGCACATCTGTGGTTTTTTCATGGAGTCAGTGCATCTCCTATTTGGTTTCCTGCTGCCTCCTGTTTTTCCCAGCATGCTTGTCTTTTCTAAAGAACGTGCCTTCTCAGGATGTGTCTGAAATAGGATGGCGTCAGTTTTGTCACTTTTGCCTCCAGTGGTGTTTCAGGCTTTAACGTACTCTAGGACCCACTCGTTCGTCTCTCTGCCAGTCCAGGGTGTCAGCCTTCTCCACCGTCTGACCTTCGCATCCACACATAGTAGTTGGGCACACGAGTGTGTGGATGGTCTGAGCCTTGGTCTCGGAGGCCACACATCCTTGCTCGTGATGATCTCCCCTCACCCTTCCATTGCTGTCCCTCTGCATCTCACCGGCTGCAGTCTCCGTTTGAACTGATGACTGACCCGAGGTGCACAAAACCGCCAACAATTTCAGTGCCTTCGCTATCTCCGTTAAAGCTGTGGATTTCTTCTGTGGTCATGATTTTTAACTTCTTTGTGCTTACAGTCCCTATCTTTCTATTCAAATAATCTTACCAAAACATGTAGCTTAGAATGAAAACCGGATCGTCAGAACTGGAAGTAATCAGGTTTTGTTTTATTTTTCCCCCAGCCTAGCAGTGCTTTTACAAATGAATGAGCTGAAATAGAACTATTCATAAGTCATACACGCCTTACATTGCCTTACAAGTACACAAATGGCTCAGTTATCCATTCAAGGCCCTTTCCTTTGGAGATACTGGGCAAGTTGATTGGAGCCAGAGTTCCCAGGTGCGTGACGGAGCTGTGACCGCCGTGAGGACAACTCTCTTGTATACCGTCGAATGGAAACAAATGCAAAGCAGCAGATGTTAAGCAAAATTGAGGGAGCTCTAGAGTTGAACTATTTTTCTGTTTACAAGAGAAATATAGAAAATTCAAACAACACAGAGAGCTAAAAAGATGAAAGCGACATCCTTATAATGATGACAACCAAACGTATATTTCGTTATGTCTTGTCCGGACTCCTCACTTGCACAGCCATTGGCACATGTTCGCTCTCTCATTCTCTCTGCTTATGTATATGTTTATATGTGTGTGTGCGTGTGTGTGTGCGTGTTCATAGTTACATTTGGATATACAGAGAATGTGTAAGTTGACATATATTGAATGATATACATTGAAACCTTTTTTCACCTAATGGATTTGGAAATTTTTCATTTTCAGTGATTACAAGCAACTCTTATTTTGAAGGGGTTTTAAAGAATCATCTCTACAAAATCTTCAATGTATAGCGAAGAGGAGTTTCTATTTCTCTCCATGTACATAAGAACCTCTTAAAAAACATCTGGGATCATTTCTTCTGATTCCTCAAAAAAGACACTATAAGTACAACATAAGTTGATGTGTTATCTTTTATTAATAACTTTTGCTCTTGGTCTTGTAGGATATGAATGAGGTCTCCAACTTTGTCGATGGTTCAGTTTCAGGATGTTCGACAAGCAATCTAAATTACCCCCCATTCACTCCCAGTAAGTCTTGGTGGTTAGTTTGACTAAAGTGGCAATGCACCTTTGGTATTTTGAATTCATAAGGAAACATATGGGCAACTCGGCAAGGGAGTTTGTACATAAGAGCACATATGGAAGGGAGGATGTGGGTAATAGAAAAAGAAAACTAAAAAAGAAAATGAAAACACTCCATGCTTTCCCAAGTGAGGCATCTGTTCAAAGGGGTCAATCTATTCCTTCCACCTATAGTCTGGGCTGTTTCTAGGGGAAGTTCCAGAGACAGTGGGGCACAGAAGCAGGGCCAGTGGTTAGTCGGGGTTGCTCTCAAGTCCCCCCCAGGGCAGGACTTAGCAGAGAAAGACCAAATAATCAGACTTGGTCTTCAGATGAGGGTCAAGCCTGGTGATACCAAGAGTGTGAAGAACAGACCTGAACCATAGGATCAAAGGAGGGCGGAGCCCACAGCTGAGAGCGTCAAATTCAAAGTCAGTGGATGTGATGCAAATGAGCCCCGATTGCCCTTCAAACAGCACTATCTCTCAGTGAACTCGCAGCTGTTATTGTAGTCCGAATAAAGGGGGAGGCTCTCAAGCCAACTGTATGTTGATTAAGAAAGGCATGAGCTGCTAGAATTATAGGACTTTATGACAACTTCCAATCGTGGGAAAATAGGAAATTGGAGCACGCAGGTCAGGATCAGATGTTGAAGGACTTGGTCGGGAGCCTAAGCAGCTCACACTTTTTTCTTCTTGTGAGGGAATCTGTTTATGTTTTAATAAAAGGGAACTATGATAGACCAATTGTTTTAGAAGTATTAATCTGGCATTAATATGCAGTGAAAAATATGCAGAAAAATCAATAGGTCAGAAGTCAATAAGCCATTAAGAAACTTTTGCAGTAGTTAAGATCCAAAGGTCACTTGGTTCTGAACCAGAGTGGAGCAGAAAAGAATCCACTCATGAGAGAGAGATTGGGCCATCATCCTTTACAATATCAGGTCAATGGTGAGAAGGGATGAGAAATTAATTTGTACTTTCATCCAATATTTATATGTTTGAACTCTTTAACTTAGCTAAGTTTGAAGAACTCAGATTGAATCTCAAGTCTAGCCGGATCCTCTCACTTCCAAATGCCTGCCTCTAGGCACATGAGTGCCCGGGTGGGAGAATGCAGTGGGCTGGCACAATTTCTTTCGCATCATAGAGACTGCCCCAAATCTAGAGCCCTCTGACAGTGGGGAAACCATGTGGCCATTTACAGGGTGGCCCGATAACTGCTTGCCTGGAGAGCCCCGTGTCAGGTTCTGTGACAGTCAAGGAGCAGGGAATGTGCATCTCAGACGCTGACTCTCTGATCTCTCTTTTGTCCCAGGAGTCCTGGATGGGTACCTCTTCTGCAAGACTCTCTGCATGGACGCAGCACAGCACTGGGGCAAGCAGTACGATGTCCACAATCTGTATGGCTACTCCATGACCATCGCCACAGCAGAGTAAGGTCACTGTTGCTGTGCACTCAATGCATGGCAAATTACTGATCTTGCTAGATGCAAGGTGCCAAACGTGTTACTTTTAAGAACTTTGTAAGATGAGTATGGTCAGTATTACTAAATGAATGAAGAAGCTACCGAGCACAATGGGAAGAGGAGATCCAATAAATATTTATGGAATGTACAAAAGGGAAGAATGAATGAATAAATTAATAAGTGGGAAGTTGGAAGAAAGAAAGAGAAGTAATTGGTGAAGGCCAAACAGCTGATAAATTGTTAAAGCAGAATTTAAGCCCATTTCCGCAAGAGTCCTAGTATTTTCCCCTCTGCTGCACTGCATTGATGGGAGGAGGGAGAGTTAAGTGATTCCAACTTTATGTGCTTTGGGGTATTAAATGCTGGCTCAGCATCCTTCTTTGGTGCTGCGTCTGCCTTTGTGTATGGACTCAAATTCTACAGTGAGGAGAAGGTATTGAGAATTTACTCTATTTACTGCAACTGTGACAGAAGGAGGCCAGACCAAAACCACATTCATTTATTAGCAAAACCATGGTATAATTTTTGCCTTTGAAAGTTGTTGAAAAAAATTATAAAGCAAACATTTTAAACAGGTAATAGATGTCTTATTTTAAAAATGTAGAGAATATATATTTATATTTACTTTAAAAATTCCCACATTAATACATAATTTTAATAGGTCTTATTATAAAATTATGACCAAAGTGTTTCTACTCAGAAAGAATTGAAGTTCCAAGAGTGGATTCATAAGCTGATGTTTATGTACATCTAAAATCACACCACGTGAAAGACCAAAGCACAGATGGGGCAAAAGAAGGTTTACAGTTGTTTGTATGGGAAGTAATATGGTGATTCATAAATCATAATAGAAGAATACACTATGTTTTGTGTACTCACAACTGTAAACCTATTTTTGTCCCACCTTGTGTATATATGGCTATGTAAATTTAAATTTCACCTTTGTTCCTTAAAAATTGTATACCTCTAATTACTTGTCTGTTTTGGAAAATTTTGGAAATTATGGAGTTACTGATGTACATTAAAAAAAAACAAACTTAAAATAAGACAAAACATAAATACACTTAATGGTGCAGCCTGCTCCTGTCAGTGACTCTAACCCTACTGGCGGAGAACTAGAAGAGGCGGCTGGGGTACCGACTTCCGAGATCCCTGGTGTACATTGGTGGACTGAGACACACTGAGGTCACACGTGGACTCCTAGTTCTCTCTCTCCTTCTCTAGAGCTGTCAAGACTGTGTTCCCTAATAAGAGAAGCTTCCTTATAACCCGTTCCACCTTCGCGGGATCTGGCAAGTTTGCAGCCCATTGGCTGGGAGACAATGCAGCCACCTGGGATGACCTTCGGTGGTCCATCCCTGGCATGCTCGAGTTCAACCTTTTTGGTATCCCAATGGTGAGTCCACATCCTGAGCTCTCTTACGACCCTGAGTTCCCAGAAAGCCTCATTCTAGAAAGTGTTCAAGCCACAAGACTACCCTCTCCCACCCTCTGGGGCCCAGGGGCTTCATGTCTTGAGGACATGTGTTTCATCCATATCAGTGTGGCTCTGCTACCATGACATCCTTCCTTTGTTGCCTTACGAAGATAGAAAGTTCAACCTCGAGGTGATATCGTCGCAACATGTCTTTCTAATAAAGTATAATAGACATGCAAAGAAGTGCACGTATCCTTAGGAAGACAGTTGACGAATCTCACAAACTGAACACACCTGTGTATACAGCACCCAGGTGAGGAAACACACCATCACCAGCACCTGAATGTGGCCTCCTCTTCTTTTAGTTAAATTCAACATCCATAGTTATTGCGCTCCTCCTATGTGGACTGAGTTAGATATGCATGACAAGGGTGAAGAAAGCCATAAATATGGTAACAGAAACTCTTCTCTTTCCCCAAAGAGTTTATAATTCAGTGGGAGGAGGCATGTATATAAACAAACAATTATGACAAACCAGGGGAAACGCACCAGCGGGGAAACGCACCAGCGGGGACACGTGTTGACTGTTAAGGGAGATCCTGAGAAAGGGATTTATTAGCTCTGAGAAGATTACAAGGAACAAAGCAGGTCAGGAAAGGGAGTCAACAGAAACTTCATGGAAAATATAGCACTTGAATTGAGCCTTGGGAGTGGGTATATTTTATCTGACTCATGGAGGGGAGGTCGTTTTATTATTTAGAAATAAAGATGAGCAAAAGCAGTGAGGGGGAGAGGCCGATGGGCCTGCGAGGGCTGGTGTGTGGAACTGGAATGGGAAGTGATGCTGAAAGGTGGGCTGGGGTCAGGTTTTGTGGAGCTCACAGGATCGGCTGCAAGGAGACCCTGGAGATTTTTGAATAGGTGAGAGAGAACATCAGGTTTAGGCCTGGGGGAGTTAATTCTGATAGTGGTGTGGTCAAAATAATAATATCAGCAGTATCTCTAGTAACTATTCATCAAAGGGCTGCTGTGTGTCAAGTATTTTAACTACATTATTTCATTTAGCAAAACCCTGTGTAGCTAATTAGTGCCTACTTAAACAAAGTGAGGAAACTGAGGCACAGGAGGGTTCTGTTAGTTACTCAGAGTCCCCTGGCAGTCAAGAGCGGACACAGGATGTACTCTAATTTCATCACACAATGCCAGCCTTCTCAGTCAGAGGTTAGCAAAGTGCAGGTGGGAGGTCCCTGGCAGAAAGCACGGGGTGGAGGGGGCAGTGTGCTCCTGAGCTGTCTGTGTGTCCTTCCAGGTGGGTGCTGACATATGCGGCTTTGCACTGGACGCCCCCGAGGAGCTCTGCAGGCGGTGGGCGCAGCTGGGAGCATTCTACCCTTTCTCCAGGAATCATAATGGCCAAGGCTACAAGGTAAGTCTCCCAGGAGACAGGATCAAGACAAACTTGGCCTCTGGGGGATGTGTTGAGCCATCCTCCTCCCTGGTGCCTCACTTACACTAATTTGCGCCACTGTTGGCAAGCAACCGGGACCTCAGATGCACCATTCAATGCCCCGTGCCACAGCCGCTGCTCTTTCTACTGCTGCAGTCAGAGAAGCGGCGAGCCTGTGTAGGTTTTCATCAAACCTCTGTGCACGTTGTCCACATTGTACGTTTTGTAATGGGAATCAGATGCTGACATGTTTCCAAATGATTCACGGGGCAGTCCCCCGAGCAGGCGCCCTGAAAGAGCACCTGAAGGGGGCAGAGATGCCAGGTGCAGGACGGCCACTTCCCTAGTGGAATGCCCTCCCTTTGCCCACCTGTACTGATCAGAGGCCAAGCCTGCAGCCCAGGCCCCAGGCCTTCCAGGATGGAAGCTCTAGGCTGGGATGAACGGGGCCCGGGTTTCTCCCGGCACTCCCGCTGCTCATAGCCAGGTCTCAACCACAGCGTCTGCTTCCCCTCCAGGCCCAGGATCCTGCCTCCTTCGGAGCCGACTCTCTGCTGCTGAATTCCACCAGGCACTACCTCACCGTCCGCTACACTCTCCTGCCCTACCTCTACACACTCTTCTATCGCGCTCACAGCCGGGGGGACACTGTGGCCAGGCCCCTTCTGCATGAGTAAGTTCATAGCTCACAGGACTTTAGTTAATGCAACTGGGTGGCATCGACTACATCATCAAAGAGAAGAGGAAAAATTAGAGCAATTTAAACAGATATATATATATATATATATAATGCATATATGGTATATATTTATATATCCATATATCTCTCTATATCTCTATATCTGTACCTGGAAACTCTGTTGGTATTTGCAAGGCTATCGTTGCCTAGATATGGCTCTAGGAGTGTTTTAAGCATTACAACCTGTTCTCTTTGGGAAAGGAAACCAGACTAAACATCATGGAACTGGGGTCTTTACTTTATTCTGTCAACAGCTAACTCTTTATCTGAGACAAATCATTTGAGTTCTTTATCCTTAGTTTCTTTAATTTTAATTTAAAGGATGTGGTAGCTTGTACCTGGTCTCTTTTATAAGGCACTGTGTTCAGGCTCTGCGACTTCAGAGGCTTCCCTTGTCAAAATACGGTTAATGTCCTCATGTGTCTGCCATTTTAAATCCTCAGACACATACCCGCTGTATTGTATGTTCACTATTTTGGGTAGCTTTTTGCCATCTCCTGGAATTCTCTGTTAAAAGGCAGATAACCTAAAAGAGTAAAATTGTAAATTATCTGCTGTTTTTCATGATCAGATCTAGCTTCTTCTTGATAGTCAGCTGAACTTTAAAAATGTATGAACTACTTTATTTATTGTTTTCAAAAAGGGATATATGGCAAACAGAACTCAGACCTGAACCTGTCTAGCATAGATACTGGGAGAGGAACTTCTGTTCAACCTGGGGGAAGACCCGGAGGCCACACAGGCTGGAGCAAGCAGATCTCTCCGCAGGAGTGGGGAGGTGGGAGTGGAATAGGTGTCATAGAATAGGTTGGGGGGTTTGCCCCAGAGCTTCCAGGAAGCATCGGCCCAAACCTCAGAGGACGTCTCTCCCATCTCCAGGTTCTACGGGGACAACAGCACTTGGGATGTGCACCGACAGTTTCTGTGGGGGCCTGGCCTCCTCATCACTCCAGTTTTGGATGAGGCAAGTGTCCCCAGAGAGACACACTGGTGGTTTCTACTTCCATTCCCACTACCCTCTTGTTGGACTCATTTCTCTTCTCTTTATTCCAGACCCATGTCCAATGTCTGGCTGAGCCAGCCAGGAAGACAGTGTCCTAGGGGTTGGGGAAGTTGGAGATCTGATACTTACACATTTTTTTTTCTCTCTAGAAGTCTTTTTTGTCTTGACCAAGTTCCTAACCAGTGTAGAAGCACACATTGGCGACTCTGGGTTTAAGAATGGTCCCATGCATTGTCAGCTTCTCTGAGCAGATCGTTACTGGCTCTGAGATGCAAAGGCAGAATAGAACGGTGACCCAGCGTCACCCTAAGGTCAGGCCAATCTGGGTGTGATTGTGGCCCAAGCCACTTAGTACCAATGTTATCTGGCACAAACTGTCAATGCTAGTTCCTCAGCTGGGAGGTAGGATAACAATAATCCCTATCACTGGGCACTGTTGTGACTTATGAAACAGGTAATCAGTGTAAAGCTGGAATTTTCACCACAACATGTTTTGTTATTATCATTATTCCTGATGTGGTTCCATTTAGGACTTTTTTTTTTTTTGGTTGCTGAGTTATTGCCCCTAAGATTCCTCTTAGAAGAAAGGCATGATCTGATAACAGGGCCAAGAAAGGTCACTTACGTACTCTCAGTATATGGTGAGGAATGCTCGGACATTTACTTTATCCTTTTCAGCGACTGGGCCACGAAGAACACTATTTTGTTTTGATTTCAGGGAGCAGAGAAAGTGACGGCCTACATGCCTGATGCCATCTGGTACGAT
Source organism: Mormoops blainvillei (assembly GCA_004026545.1). Classification (NCBI taxonomy): domain Eukaryota; kingdom Metazoa; phylum Chordata; class Mammalia; order Chiroptera; family Mormoopidae; genus Mormoops; species Mormoops blainvillei. The sequence goes on along the minus strand of PVJD01004816.1, from coordinate 75,003 downwards.
TATGAAACTGTAAGTAACACTGACTTTTTTTCAACTCTTCCAGACCACAACTGCAGCCACGTAGACAAGAGAGAAGCATCTCCCCACGAACCGAGTGTTTCTGTAGTGGTTTCTGTAACTTCAGCTGAGTCAGTGAAGGGAGCCTAAGTCGCTTAACATCAGTCGTGATGAAATCCGACAAACATTCTTTCATGTACTTTACTCATCAATAAGATAAAGACTCAAGTAGAATGTCTCATGGGCAAATACTGGAGGGGACAAGGGACAACTTGAGCTTGGTCATGAGTTGGAGCTATCGGTTTATATAATAGATGTCCGATAGCCTCAGCATTGCATGCATGTTCCCTAAACCTAACTGATGATAAAACCTGTTGTTCTTGATTTTTTTTCCCCTTCTGTTGTTGGATTGGGCGACCAGGCCATAATTCAGCTGGTTGGTAAAGGAGAGAGCCATAGGTAACTCAGCATGTGGACGGGCCAGAGTCGGAGGTGAGTGTCCTGTCACGCCAACGTGTTTCATTTGTCTTCATGCTTCAGGGGAGCCAAGTGAAATGGAGGAAGCAGAAAGTGGAAATGGAACTTCCTGGAGACAAAATTGGACTTCACCTTCGAGGAGGCTATATCTTCCCCACCCAACAGCCAGCCACAACCACTGTGGCCAGGTATGGCACGGCTGGGAGTTTCCTTGAGGGGGAGGCTGACAGAGCCAGTCTTTTCCGCTCCCATCTGCCCACACTCAGAAGGTCAGCCTCTGCCCCAGGGCCCCTTCTGAGGGAGCTGTGATTTAGAGGTGCGTCCGGATGAATTTTGAAACACCTTAAACCCTGCTCTTTCTGAATCCCCCTGAATTTCTCCTCAAAATACGCTAATTCTAAGGTGGTCCACACCCCCAGTTTCCCCAGCACCAATTTAATTTGAGCACCGAATGTCTCACGGCTTGGGAAACCTCCTAATTCCAGGCAAGTAGAGCCTGTAGGGCTCACTCACTGTCATTTCCGGGGACTGTGGGGGGTGGGGTCCACTTTCCATTTCCCTATTCTCTCAGTTTCCCTTTTCTTTGTTACCTGAGCCGTTTATTTCTTGTGATGAAAAACGGGGCTAAAATTACTTCTTATGCACTTCAGATTGCCCTCATTTCACTGATATCTCTTTTGTGATTCTTTGATTCTAAAATTATAGACTCCGTCTATACTGACAGGGCACACATTTATATCTGTCTCTACAAGTATTCGCTTATATGTTTTTAATACACTAGAAGTTCTTTGGAGGTTAGAAACCCATCTTTTCTTTGGAAATTCCCTTATTCCCGTAATTTGATACTGATAGAAAATACTTTTCCTTCCAATACCAGCTGGTTTCTTTCCCTCTCAGTGCTCAGCTTCATGCTGTTTTGCATACTGATGCCAAAACTATCTTCCTGAAATGAAGATCTCAACTTGTTGGTCCCCTGCTTAGAGCAGACTCTTTCGTTAGTGGGAAATTTAACGCCAGTCACAGTCTGGTTCCAAGTTACTTAGCAGTCGTGTCTCTGGACACGCCTTAGCACACACCTGTAGACCACTGTGCTGACAGCCTTGGTACTCCGCAGACACACCCTCTCCTGGACCACATTTGGGCTCCAGCACTTACTACACTTTCTAACCCTCTTTGCCTGGTGTTTTCTTTTTTAAAATATTAAATGTATTGGGGTGACAATGGTTAATAAAATTATGTAGGTTTCAAGTATACAATTCCATGATACGTCATCTGTATATTGGATTGTGTGCCCACCACCCAGTCAAATCTCCTTTCATTGCCGTACATTCGACCCCGTTTATCTTTCACAACCCCTCCCTTTGCCCTTCCCCTCTGGTAACCATCACACCGTTGTCAGTGTCTGTAAGTTTTTGTTTGTCTGTCTTGTTTGTTCATTTGTTGTTTTCAGTTTTATGTCTCACGTATGCGTGAAATTACATGGTCCTTGACTTTTCCTGTCAGACTTATTTTACTTAGCATGATATTCTCAAGATCCAACGTTCCTTGTCTGGTGCATTCCTTATAACCATTCAGATTAAACTCAGATTTCATCTGCAGGAAATCCCTCCCAACTTTCCCAGCAGAGGGAGTGCTGCTACTTCCAACTTCTTGGTCATATTTCATACTTTTTTGCTGTTTAGCTAATTTTTTTTCTTTCCTCCTTAATATTGTTACACATGTCAATCATAGTTATTTTATACTTTGTACCTGAAAATTCTAATATTTAAAGTCCTTGGTGGCATCTAAAGCAATAGTCATCTGTTTTTGCCAACTTTCGTTCATGCTGGTTTACCCCTTTGTGTGTTTAGCAGTTTTTGTCCTTCAAATGTGGTGACCTTAAGGCTCCAAATATGGGTCTCCTTCCGGAGATGATTTGCCTTCTCTTGGGTTGGAAACCAGGACTGCTGTCCTCTTGGGATCACGTTAGCTCCCTCCAGAGGTCACATGTGGTACTTTATGTAGGACCAAGTCGTGTTTGAGTGAGTGGACCAGAACATCTGGTCCACCATGGTGCTAGACGTGTCCTTCTGGACTCCCATAAGTATTTTAACTTTTGTGTCATTCTTTGCTTTTTTGCTTTGATTGTTTGATGAACATATTTAATCTTTCTTACTACATTTAAGGTCGTCCACAGAGTGTGACCTGTTCATCTTCAAATCTCTTAGACTTCCTGGCAAATTAAAAAATAACTACTCAACACATGCGAGTTAGATGAAAGCAGGCGATTCTGTTGGTAGTGGAACCGACTTGCCTAGGGCACAGCGGGAGGCTCAGCTGCGACAGGATCCAGCAGAGCCCGTGAGGGCAGTGACCGCTGCAGCAGGAGCAGGGGACCGGGGGGAGAGCGGAGCGGAGCCAGCACAGGGAAGAGTCCAGCTGACATTGCACTTTCCTTCCCCTCTTTCTTTATGCCCCTCTGTTTCACTGATTTTTCGAGTACTGTTTGTGTTCCCTATTTGTAATTGTAAAGTAGAGAATTAGAATATTTTATTTTTCTCTCAAAACAAACTAGTAATAAATAATAAAATTAGAAAAGGTACCATTATGGAGACCTTACCGTATTTCATTGCTCTCTGAGTCAAAATGGTGCTTCGGCGGGGAAAAAAAAACCATCCCTCCCCAACCACACTTTATACTTCTTCTGCACGCATCATCTCTAAAATGACCAGGCTGAAACAATCGTCGTCTAGGATTGCTCTGTCTTCTCGTCGCCTGTATTCTAAATTAGAGTTGCTGCAGCGGCTGCTGTTGTAGCTGCTGCAGTGATTCTGGTGCTTAAATTCTTGCCTCCTGTGTAGATGTTTATTGACAACGTTTGGGGGTGTTTCTGTCTCCTGTGACGTTACCGATTCTAGCGACAGATGTACCTGTTGATTCTGCCTTTGTGCCTGAAGAAAAGCAGGGCCGCCTGCTGCACGGGTCCCTTCCCATGTGGAATCTGAGGGAATCGCTCCAAGCTCATTTGACCCAATTCTTTGGGTTTTAAGTCTTTGTCTCTCACATGAATCTTTTCTCCCACAGTCGACAGAACCCTCTTGGTCTCATCATCGCCCTGGATGACAGCAAAGAAGCAAAAGGCGAACTCTTCTGGGATGATGGGGAAACGAAAGGTGAGCACTGTCCTGACCAGGCTGCATTTTCCGAAGCTGCGTCTTTGAGTTATCCCTGCTGGTCATTGGGCTGCAGGAGAATCTCGCCGGGCACAGTGGCATTCGTCACTCAAGGGCAGAATTTTGTTTTCCGTAGCTCTGTTCATGGGTAGTGGTAGATGGAGCCCCGAAGGAAGAGAAACATATTCCTACCTGTTAGAATTCTCCCACTGGTTAGCAATGGAGAGAATTTTATTGTCGCCGGGCGCCTGGAAGAGGTGTTTTCAAGAATGTCCCTGCCATTCAGTGTAGACATCTTCCCCCGACGTATTAATGAACCAATGTCGATGATACGAAGAACACACCCAATGAGTCGGCGAGAATAGAACAAAGTATCTATCTCTTGCTTCTTAGCCCATTTTTCTCTCTCCGATATACTAACAACTCTTGTGGCTCAAGCTTAGGAAATGGACTCACTTGTGGTATATGCCTTGGAAGCCCTTGGAAAGGAACCTTTTCAAGATTAATGGAGAAAGGAAAAGGGAGAACAGGGGCGTGGCCTGGGAGACTCTGTCTATAATCTTGTCATTCTCAAGATGTAGCTTCAGTGACAGCCAGGATAAAGTCTGTTCTTGTGTGTTGGGCAGACCAGGGTCTGACTCACCTTTCTCTCACTTTCAGATACTGTGGCCAATAAAGTTTACCTCTTATGTGAGTTTTCCGTCACCCAAGTGAGTAGAATGTTTGTGAATCTTAGGTGTGGGTTCTTGTCTGACCCTGAGGCCCATGTGTGTTTGTGTATGTCTATGATTATATGTGTAGCTTCATATGCATTTGGATGAGCAAATTCTTCCAATAATTAAATCATCCATGTTAGTACAAAGGAGGTGATGAAACGGATGATCAAAGCAGATAGTTTTTTAAATGCAGTTAAAAAGAATCTCTCCCTATCCCTCCCTCTCTCAAGCTCTCTCTCTCTTCCCTCTCTCCTCTCTCTCTCTTCCCTCTCTCCCTCTCCCTCTATCTCTCTTTCTGCTTGGGAAGTATCAAAATAAGTTTGTTCTGATTAAACACACATTAGTAGAGACAGCCAAGAAGCATTCAAAGCAGTTTTGGGTGTGTGGGCTAGGAGGGAGTATTTGAATGACTTGAGAGTCTGTGTTTTATAGTTAGACTTTTGTGCTTAATTGTTTTGCAGAACCGCTTGGATGTGAAGATGTTGCAGTCGACCTACAAAGACCCCAATAATTTAGCATTTAAAGAAATTAAAATCCTTGGGACCCAGGAACCTAACAACATTAGAGTGAAACGCAATGGTGTCCCAAGTCAGGTTTCTCCTAATGTCACTTACGATTCTAACCTACAGGTAAAAGTCCATTTGGTTGAGATAGTTTATCAGGAATTTTCCATAGCTCGTGGTGTCTCTTTTTACCAAAGTTGCGTAGGTGCTGAAGGACCAGGGCACACTCAGGCCTGGGGTGGGAAGTCAGAGGGTCAGGAGAGGGACCAAAATGAGGAGCGGGCCAGAACTAGAGTGCATGAGGGGGCTGCCGAGAAGCTGGGGTGAAGTAAAATGGCCTTTTCATCTTCATCCCCCTGTTGGTCCCTTGGTCTCCTGTTCTCTCTGGTTGAGACAGAGGAAGAGAAAAGTTAGGAGTATGGGGACAAGATGAGAGGAAAAGTAGATCTGAAAGCCGCTGCCTGGTGCTAGAAAGGTAAAGACGGGACGTGGGATTCCCAGTAATGAAAATTTTGAAGTGAAGTTTTTTTTTTCCCCCTGTATTGAGATTTATAGATTCTCACTCCAACACATACATTTTTAGGAGGCATTTTAAGTCAAAGAGTCTGACAAGCCTAGCTAGTTAATGGCTACTTGTTTGGTTAGATGATAACAATAAAGTAATTTTTCATTGGAAACCCCGATGCTCCTGAACAGGCTGTACTACCTTCCTCTGACATGTTCGCATCGGAGGGGTCCTCTCCTCAGATATGCCTTCCCTCGGGTGTGGGATGGGACAGGTAGCTGCAGGGTCAGCACGGTTGCTGGGGAGAAAATAAGTAAATTGTCTTCTACTATAATGAAAAGTCTGTGGTGAAACTGTTGGGAAGGGGACACGCAAACCAAGTCAACATATAGGAAGTGTGAACTTCTATTATGCTAATTTAAGGTTCAAAGCTTAATGCAGTAGCTGAACGAAACCCTTGGAGAATGCAGGGCTGGAGCTAGACTTTTAAAGATGATGCATCAGGTAGACAGTCATTTGGCTGCAAATGACAGGAAACTCGGCCAAATGGTGTTTTAAACAAATTGGGATTTTTTTTCTCTTATGCAATAAGAAGTTAGAAAGGGGTCAGTCGCTGGCATTGGTTCAGTAGCTGAAGGTTGTCAGGGTTGAGGTTTTTTTATTTCTTTTTTTGTGTTTGGGAGTGCCTCCTGCCTAATTGCATTCACTAGGGCCTTGTTATTAGTATGGGGAAGAGGATGCAGGAAGGAAGCAAGCCAGCCCTTAAATCAAGAAAGAAACACTTGAGAAATTTCCAGGGGATTTGCACTTACCTATTAATGGCCACAGCTGTGTGATATCAATTAAAAATTTAATCCTTCAGTTGGAACTTTAGTGTTCTAAGCTGAAATAATGAGTAAGAAGGGAACTTTTATGTAGGGCAGGCAGCTAGCAGTGTATTCCACAGATGGACACTGTTTTCCTGGAAAGGGCGTTTGCCTAGATAGAGCATTCAAGGCTGAGAAATCAGAGTGAACCAATCTAAGGATAGCCATATATTAGTAAGAGATTAGCCTACATTAGTCTGTGAATGTTGTAAAGCTACAATAGGCACAATTCACCTTGGGGAGCAGATCAATTTTGACACATAAGTTATGGTCAGATTTTGGAAGGTCTTAGCCCCAAAATGAGAAGGATCCGATCTAACTTTCAAAGGGTGTCATATTGCTCCTCAAATCAAGGCTGTGCCGTCGTCAGAGTGTTTTTATGGAGCAGGGTGGGATTCATAGTGCAAGGAAGTACGAGGTGGGTTTAGACTGGGAAGAGGTTGGAAGAAGGATGATAATCCTTAGAATGTGATTTTATAATTTCCGGCAAATGTGAATTTTTCTGAGGAAACTGCTAATTAAAGAAGAGACAAACATAAAAAACACATGAAAATATTAAATATTTGAAGCAGTGAGTGGAATATAAAGAAGTTTTCAAGTTTTAAGGCTTTGAGCTTGGAGAAATGAAGAGGCTGGGATGTGAGAAATAAAAGGAAATGACAGAATTTTGCCAACTCACCAACTTTTCAATCAATGAAGTGGGAACCCAAGGAATTGAAATAATTTGCCTAAGTTTCCACAGCAGGATGAAGATGGGAGCCCAGGCCATAGTAGTCTTTGTTCTTGCCATCAGTCCAGACAGTGGGGGACACTGGTTTGGGGAGTGGAGGGCAGGAAGATAAACTCGATTCGGACGATGCCTGTATTGTGTGAGCTGCGCTGCAAGGGGAGGTTGGCAGAGAGCCTTCCTGACAACATGAGGATGAGGAGGAGCAGTCAGGGAAGGAAAGAAAGGGACGATCACAGGACAACCTAATTCTTTTTAAAAATGTTATATACAAGATTCGTGTCGAGCTGTGACATTTGCCCTGTTGCTATGGGAGGGCCCCCACCCCGCCCGCCATATATGTTGCTATCCGAGTGTGGAGTCTGGTCTGATTTCTATCCCTTTCCTAAAAAAAGTTTCAGGTCTCTCGAGGCCTCTGTCCTGAGGGTCCATTTCCTTGTCACTTTCTGGTTCCTATAGGTTGCCCTTATCACAGGACTGGATCTTGTCCTGGGAGAAGCATACACTGTGGAATGGGACCTGAAGATCCAGGACGTAGAAAAAATAGACTGTTATCCTGATGAGAATGGTGCTTCTGAAGAAAACTGTGTTGCCCGTGGCTGTGCCTGGGAGGTAACCCTGCTGATGGTGTTAGCCTGCATTTCCACGAGCGTAGAACCAGTGCCTGCGTTATTATTTAGAATCTACAGGAAGAAAGGACTTCCAAAGGAACCCGAGTTTCCGCTTTGATACGAAGGATAGCTAGGGACCGGAGTGAGATTGTTTTTTTGTTGTTTTGCTTTGTTTGTTTGTTTGTTTGTTAATTTACAAATATTTTGCGCAGAGACCAAGAATTTAAACTAGTACATCAACCAGTGGGGTTATAGGGGGATGAGTGCTGGCCTGGTTTTGTCTCCCCGCCAGTTGCCTTCTCCAGCCCCAGTATCTGTGATCATCCTGGGACCCCATGCTGGGCTGACTTCGGCTTTCCCTCTCAGGCATCCACCTCTCCTGGAGTCCCTTTTTGCTATTTCATCAATGAACTCTACTCGGTCGGTGACATTCAGTATGACTCACATGGGGCCACAGCCGCCATCTCTTTAAAGTCTTCTCTGTACGCCAACGCTCTGCCCTCAACCCCTGTGAACTCCCTCCGCCTGGATGTGACCTACCACAAGGATGACATGCTGCAGTTTAAGGTACGTGTTCACGGTCTGTGTATCCAGCACTGGCTAGGCACGCTTCAGCGCCATCACCTTTTGCTAGTCAAGGTTCCAAAACCCTAAAATGAGGTTGCTCTTCTAAGTTAACGGTGCCACAGTATGCTAGACCATCGTCCTAAGAGCAGTGAGAGCCTGGTGATGGAATTGGGAGACCTGCCCTAATCGCATATTGGAAAGTGTCTACTGTAAGGAAAATCAGTGGAAGAGTGAAGAAGACAGACAAGTTAGGGGGTTACCAGTTAGGGAGTGTGGGTGAGGGCTCAAGGCCAGACAAGGCCCAGGAAGGAGATGGGGAACAGTGGACATCTTCGAGAGACACCGCCACAGGGTCTGGTGACCCTTGCAAGTAGGTGACGACAAGAGGGAAGCATCAAGGATGATTGCCATGTTTCTAGCTTTCACCTGTGTGTGGAGGATGGTGATGTTAACGGGAGTGGGGACCCTGGAGAGAGTCGAGCTTGGGCAAAATAGGACCGTGAGTTAGCTTTGGACTCGCACTTGGGGTATCTGTGAAACAGCCAGGAGAATGTAGTGATCTCTCTTTTCTGTGATTCGTTGCATGTAAGGACCTAGTGATGGACTGCTTTGTGTCTATTTCTCTATTAAATTGTGAGTTTCTGAAAGACAGGAAAGTGTCCTTTTGTCTTTGCATTTCTGAAACCTAACACAGAGCCCGGCAGAGAGTTGGCACTCAGCTGTTCCCTGAAAGAACAAACGAAAGACATTGGGCATTGCCTGAAAGGTTTGCCATGGTCTAACATCAACCTCACATCTTCTAATTGTAAGGATGAGGCTCATTTATGTTTCTGTCTTCACCATGGCACTGGTGATAGGCACCTCCTGGGTTTGAAATAAATGACCTTGCATATCATATATTATGTATATATACATAATTGTATATTATGAATATATATACATAAAATAATATATTCATAAATACTGCACTGATTCTAGACTGACTTTCCAGGACAGCACCAATGTCAAAGTGGATGTGTCACTGTGACAGAGGCCTTAAAAATGAGGTAGGACAGACTCAAGTCAAACAGTAAACCAGACATTGTTCTTTGATATGTTAATTAAATCCAAAGAATCGTGAGCATAAAGAAGGCCAAGAAACACAGCATTCAGACTCTTTGTCAAAGTCACCAGGGTTCTGCCAAGGACAGAGACTTTAGGAGTAGTCTGCTCACCTAAAATTGATTTCCTCTGTCCCTAGATTTATGATCCCAACCACAAGCGCTACGAAGTTCCAGTCCCCCTCAATCTAGCCCCAGCTCCATCCAGCACCCCTGGGAGCCGACTCTATGAAGTCCTCATTAAGAAGAATCCATTTGGGATTGAAATTCGCCGGAAGAGCACAGGCACCGTCATGTAAATGGCTTCTAGTCTGATTCGGAATTGCTCAGCACATTGTCCTTGGACATATCCTGGCTCTAAACACCACACTGTCCATTTCCAGATTCATGCATAAGTTATTTCCTTTGGGTCTGTTCTTATAAGAAAGTTTTGGTCCCCTGGGAATAATTAGAGGCAGCAGCATGTACTTAGGGATTCAGTCAACAAATGTGCACGGGGTGCCTTGTCTATATTATGTGGTTATAGATGACAAGGTCTCGCTTTCCATGGCCAAAAATAGTAAGTAAGTAAGTAGCAAAGGCAATTCAAGTCAAAATATAAATAAGGAGGTTTAGATAGTGACAGGTACTATGAAGGAAAAGAGCAGGGTGATTGAGAGCTGGGGGGGGGGTTCCTGCTTTGGATACTGTGGTCAGAGTAGGTCTGTCCGACGAGGTGATACTGAAAACAGGAGCCGGGTGAGGAGAAGGAGGCACCCATGTGGAAACCTGAGGGCCGGGGAAGAACACTTTAAACAGGTAGGCTAGCGAGTGCACAGACCGTGAAACAGGAGCAAATTTGGCATATTGGGGTGGGGTGGGGATGCCGGCGTGGTCAGAGCTGGGCAGTAAGCAGGAATGTAGGTGATGGGAGGTGAAGCTGGGGTTTAGGAGGGTTTCAGGTCAGGTATGGCCTTAAACACGTCATAAGCTGTTGTAATGGAAATCACCGAAGCATTGTAAAGGGGAGTGGCACGCTGCGAGATACTTGGGAAGAATTCGCCCTGGATGCTCGGTAGCAGATGGACTGTAGGGGCACAAGACTGGAAGCTGGGGTGGTTACAGCGTGGAAGCAATCAGGTGGAGCATGTGATGAGAGTGGGCATTGTGGAGGGGCCTGGAAGGAGGCAGTGATGGAGGAAGTTAAAGAACGAAGCTGGGTCCTGGGCTTTTCGCAAAGGCATCTCAGATTATTTTTATCAAGTGGACTTCATGCTTGGCTTGGGAGATTAGCAGGGTTCTGGGTGGGGGAGGAGGGCATTGAGAGTTTACCTGTCCTTGAAAAATCAACTGCTTGAAGCCACTAGAACAGCCCATTTCTTTCCCAAATGCATCCTTCTGTGTTGCAGCTGGGACTCTCAGCTCCTTGGCTTCACCTTCAACGACATGTTCATCCGCATCTCCACTCGCCTTCCCTCCCAGTACATCTATGGCTTTGGGGAGAATGAGCACACAGCCTATCGGAGAGACTTGAACTGGCACACGTGGGGGATGTTCTCCCGAGACCAGCCCCCGGGGGTAAGCGCCGAGTGTCGGGGTCCGGGCCTCTCTCCGCCCACATCGTACACACTTCATTGTTCATCTTCCCAGACCCAACGTGGGTGGTCACGTTCCGCTTTTAGACAAGTGGGTCAGTTCTCAGGCTCCTTGTTTCTTACGCACGTAATTTATTTCACAGAGAAGATTAGACACCTCTTATCAATTCATGTTTGGGTAAGTTTCCTTGACAGCCACAATGACTTTTAACCTCTTGCCACTTCTTGTCACGACTCTCCCAGTACAAGAAGAATTCCTACGGCGTCCACCCCTACTACATGGGACTGGAGGAGGACGGCAGTGCCCACGGGGTGCTTCTGCTCAACAGCAATGCCATGGGTGAGATGACGCCAGCATCTCCCCTTATTTTTGTGGACGGTCATTCTTGAGAAACTTTAGGAGGTGTCTGACCTAGCTGCACCCTGAGGTCAAAACCACTGTTATATGAGCAGTGTTTTTTACTTAGCTTTTCTATTTAGCCTTTCCGTTTCAGTTCGGCAGCATGTGTTAATAAGAATGAACGAAACTCTTATTTGGCAAAAATCATGTAAAAAGGGCCCTGGCTGGTTGTGGGTCAGTGGACTGGAGCATCGTTCTGTAGACCCAAGGGTTGCAGGTTCAATTCCCGGTCAGGGCACATACCTGGGTTCTGGGTTTGATCCCTGGTCGGGGTGTGTGTGAGAGGCGATTGGTTGATGTCTGTCTGTCTGTCTGTCTCTCTTTCTCTCTCTCTCTCTCTCTGTTTCTGTCTCTGAAAGCAATGAAAAAAATGTCTTTGGGTGAGCATAAGAAAAAAATCATGTAAGAAAGGATAACAACACCAAGCAAGGCCCAAGTATCCTGAGGGCCAGCCAGTGGGAAATGTCTGTGTAAACTGAATTTCTGATGAAGTTATGGGCCAGAGGGCTCTCTGCGGGGCTTGAGGGTGCGAAGAACATTTGTGGAGGGCATTGGACAGGGGTTGGAAACTCAGGAGATGGAGAGGAAAGTGTTCATGGAAAAAATGGTGAAATCTGAATGAGGTCTGTACCAGAGTGAATAGTGTTATATCTGTGTCAGTTTCCTGGTTTTGTCAATGTACAATGGTTATGTAAGATAGTGTCATTGGGGGAAACTGGGTGACACCTATAAGGGGATAGTTGGTACTACTTCTTATATAAGTCCTAAACTATTCTAAAATGAAAGTTATATTAATTTAAAGGAGCAGAATGACAAAGCATATAATAAGATATGAAAGAACACCAAAGGGAAAAAAATCCAGAGATGGGACTGTATAGATGGTCACTTAATGTCAGTTCTGTGCAGGTACAGGACAGAACACTTTCTCACAATACGGAGGCAAAGGAAGAGGGAGAAGTTACTCATTTCGGGGGCAGTTCCTCACATCGGAGGTTTGCAGATTGACTGGTGTTTTCCTACATTTTCAGATGTGACATTCCAGCCCCTGCCTGCCCTGACATACCGCACCACAGGAGGGGTTCTGGACTTCTATGTGTTCCTGGGGCCGACTCCCGAGCTTGTCACTCAGCAGTACACTGAGGTAAGAGGGAATTCCATTGGCCACCAAGCATTTAAACTGTATATTTTGTGTTCCAAAAACCCACATTAATTAGTATAGTTCTCAGATAATAACTAAATCACTGTTCTTACTGGACGACAGGTAGATTATAAAATAAGGAACAGCATATACATCCCAATAATCCTTAAATTCATAACCTCTCAAAGCATTGCAGAGAAGCAGCATTAATGGTGCCAGCGGTGGCTGTGGAGGTGGCAACGGTGGTGGTGATGGTGGTGGTGGTGGTGGTCATAGTAGTTGTGACAGTTTTGGCAGCAGCAACAAACACGTGTATAAAACTTACTGTACGTCACTGATATAATACTTCATGTCAGAGCACTTTACATACATATATTAGCTCATTCAATCCTTATGAAACACTATGAAGCAAATACTATTGTTACCTCCACTTTACAAGTGAAGAAAATGATGCACAAGAGGCTATTTAACATTGGCCCAGGGTCACACAACCAGCAGGTTTGGGAACTCAGGCGTTTTACGTCTAGATTCTGTGTTCTTATCCAGTGAGCTAGACTGCCCCTCCATGTCAGAGTAAAATCAGATTTTCCAGAATTCCTGGGGAGGGAGGTCAAGTCCAGCAGGAAGCTTTCTTCAAGGTATTCCCAGTGGCTGTGAATCTTCTCAGGTTTCTCTCTGGATTTGAATTTGTTGATTGTCTAACTTGGGGCACTGGAAAAATATTCTTATTACTTTGTGTACGACTTCAAGCCAGATTCTCCTTTTTAAGAACTAATATCTTCTTTCTATTTTCCAGATGATCGGTCGGCCAGTGATGGTTCCTTACTGGTCCTTGGGGTTTCAGCTGTGCCGCTACGGATACCAGAACGACTCTGAGATTGCCAGCCTGTATGATGAGATGGTGGCTGCCAAGGTCCCCTACGTATGTGCTGTTGGTGGAGTACTCGCTCTGGCACCTCACGGCCGAGCCCGGCCACCTCTACATCTGGGTTCTTTTGCCTGACTCCTGTGGGGTTCTGTAAAGTTACAAAGTGCTTTCTCATACGATGCCACACTGAGCCTCACCCCAGCCCAGTAATACAAGTGGGGGTCATGGTCCCCACCTTAGAGTCACTGTGGTTTGTTAAAGGAGGGGGACATAGGGCCAGCTCCAGGGCTCCTTCTGCTAGATCATGCTCCATTTCTGTTACATGACTTCAAAAATTTCAGTCCAAACCATCCTTGGTTCCATAAGAACAAAAGCACCCCCAAACGGTGGTATTGTTTAACTTTTAAAAAATCAACCCAGATTCAGTCAGACCATGTGGGTGTGAGAGAATCTCAGTTCCAACACCTTTCCAGGGTCAGAACACAGGGTTTCCTCAGCTTTGAGCTAATCCCGGGTTGAAGGTAGCGGTCTTAGCCCTGGCTTCCAGAGGAAATACATGTGGAAGAGAACTCTTCCACCTGAGGACAAGAGGGGTCCCATAATCGGAGAACTGACCCCGCGAGCCTATTACATACGGGGCAGGCAGAAGTAGGTTGACTGTTGTGAGTATGCGAAACACAGTTTATTCTTGTATTGTTATTTATTAATTATTGCATTATTTTCCATACGAACAACTATCAACCTACTTCGCCAACTCTGTATTTAATTTCATTCTATTTTTTAAAAAGTTGTTTACAGTTGTTTCTACTAAAGGACAATGTAGCGTACAATTTTTCAGTCTTAACAAGAAAGCTGTGTTTGTCAACCCCCAGAACTGGCTATTCCAAAGCAATTAGGGTTTTTTGTTTGTTTGTTTATGGTAGATTGCCATCCATGGGGCATTCATGCTGGGTAATTTACATTATGTTTTCTCTGAACTTGAACCACGGATACCAAGACTGCTCCTTGGGGGAAGCATCCACAATCATGCCTTATATTGGCCACTTCCTCCTCCACTGTTTACATTTATCCTCCAAACAGCCCCTTCCCAGATAGGCATTATCATCCTATAATGTCTGGCTAATTTAGTTTTTTCTATTTTACAAAGGAAAATTAGAAAGTTAAGTAGATTTCCCCGAACCTAATACCTAATGAGTCACAGCCCCGGGATTTGAAAAAATCAGAAAAGACGCGTCTGAAAGTCTGAAATTCACTGCCTGTTGGATTAGCAGTGGGTCGTTCTCAGGCAGAACTGGGACTTTCATAAGCAGCAGCCGCTCAGCCCCTTGTGTGCCCCCAGGACGTGCAGTACTCAGACATCGACTACATGGAGCGGCAGCTGGACTTCACACTCAGCCCCAAGTTCGCTGGATTCCCCGCTCTGATCACTCGCATGAAGGCCGACGGGATGCGTGTCATCCTCATTCTGGTCAGTCTCCCGTGAGTGCGAGGAGGCCGCTTGGGAGAGTGAATGAGCTGCGGCCGAGAAGGCTTCATATGCTACTGTGTTTCCATCCGTGTTCCGAGTAGAGAAGTTGAGGGTCAAAAAGAAAAGTATATTTTCCAGGATTCCCAGAAGCTCTATTGTTCAGGTGGCAGGGGGTGCCTTCCTTTTGAGGAGTTTATTTTATTTTATTTTATTTTATTTTATTTTATTTTATTTATTTATTTTTATGTCCCCCATCATTCTCTGGCTTTGGTTTTCTCTCCGACCTGTGCTTTGGCCTTAGGACCCAGCCATTTCCGGAAACGAGACGCAGCAGTACCCTGCGTTCACACGTGGGATGGAGGACGACGTCTTCATCAAGGAACCCAATGGTGGAGACATCATCTGGGGAAAGGTCTGATCTCAGCGCTGGTGCAGCCTGGGGATGGGTCACTGTTCATGTGTTTGTGCTTGTTGTCGTTTCGCCTTTTCCAATGAGGCTCTGAGGTCAGAAGTTCTCGTTCGCTCAGTCGCCACCTGTCAACCTATGCGTTGTGAGACGCCGTTCTGTCTAGATCCATCCTGCATGAAAATCAAAGTGTAGGACCGTGGCTTATCGTTTCTTAGGATGTGCTGTGTGAGAGAAATTTTCTACTGCGCTGCTTTTGAACATTCTTCTCTCCGCAGGTCTGGCCTGATTTTCCTAACGTCGTTATAAACAGCTCTCTGGACTGGGACAGTCAAGTGGAGGTAAAGGGCCTTTGAGGGGGTCCGACGACATCAGGGTTGCCAGGAAGGTCTGTCTTTTAATAGGTTTATTTTTTTTTGAAATGACTCAGACACAGCTGCTATTAATCTTTATTCTAGCCCACCATCACCCTCCCCTACCCCATGTCTTCCATCCTGCCTGAGCCGGGGGTCTCTGCCTTTGGTGAAACTCTCTCTTCTACTGGTTCCACGTGTCCACCTCTATATTCTGACAAAAAGGCACCCCCCGCCTGCCTCCCTCTCACAAGGTGCTCAGTGAAGTGGCCCCCTGCCCACCCACGTCTCTGTGAGCCAAATCCCCGCCTGCTGATCTGTTTCTGTTCTCTTTTTGCCTTTTATTTAGACATACGGGTTCCTACTTTCCTTTTGTCTATTGGGTGTAAGTGAGAGCTGCTGGGGTTCCCTCAACCAAGTCTTCTTGCTGTTGCTCCCCTACCCTCACAGCCAGCATTATTGAGCTTTTTAACCCTTAAAATGCACTGATGAATTCAGAGGGTCCCATTCACTGAGACATACAAAGAACCGTGAAGTCTCATAACAAGCAGCATGGCCTATATACAAATTTACGAGTATCTGCTGCTGCTAAGTGGTGTGAATTCACAATTAGGCACTAAGCATTTATTTTATGTCGGGTTCTACGCTAAGCACTGTGGGGGAATACAGAGGTCAATCAGAGGATGATAAAACAAGGTTCTTGCTCTCAAAAACCTTACACTATACTAAGGAGTCATACCTTGGCTCTACTTTCCAGGTTAACATAAAGACAGGACTTTTATCATCAGAGGAAATTAAAGGGGAGGGGCGCTGCAACCTCCTCCAGTCCTCCCAGTTTCCTTGACACACAGGTGCAATCTTGCCTCTCACCCCCTTTTCCTAGAGGGAGTGGGACAGGAGACCACCGACTGGAAGTTCCTTTCCAGCGTGTTGACAAGGCATCTGAGGTCTGCCCCTTTCAGGCTGCAGGCCTCCCTGGCCCCCGCTTTGCCTCTAAGGCTGCTTGGGGGAACTGCAGGAGGAAGTTGGGGGTTGGGTATCTAGGACAGGAGATAGTGAGTTCAGGTGTTGGCTGCTGCTGTTAACATTGATACGGAGAGGAAGTCAGTCTGTGGGTGCTTTCCAAGTGCTAAGGAGGTACCTAATTTGTGCTAATCCTCCCCGCCCCATCCCCGTGCACCCCGCACTATTGCATTTGAAATAAGTGAAGAACGTTACTTAGGCTCTGTTCAGATTACCTGTCACCATGCCTTACAAGGCTGAGCGTGAGTTAAATTCTCAGTAAATGCCTGTTTGCTGCTTAGTATATTTGTGACAAATGAATTATAATTGATTTTTACAGCAATATCGGGCGTTTGTGGCTTTCCCAGACTTTTTCCGTAATTCAACTGCCACCTGGTGGAAGAGGGAGTTAAAAGAACTGTACACCAACCCATGGAGCCCCGAGAAGAGTTTGAAGTTCGATGGCATGTGGATTGTGAGTGTTTTTGTCAGTGCACACGTGCGTAGGTGTGTGTCCAAGTGTATGCATCACTGACCTTTAACCGAGAAGGATAACCATCATCCCAGAGAGACTTTGGACATGTCAGACTGCAGTTCCTCCAGTCAAGAGGGGACTAGGCCTGGTAGTCCTCGGACCTTGTACCCTGCCACAGGTTCCTGTTGTAAACCCCGATGTGATTACTGGGAACTTTTTAGAACTGAGACTTGCTTCACACCCTGAAGCCAAATTAAAAAAAAAAAAAATTCTCTAGCCAGTCATTCTGTAGGGCTTAATGAATCATTCTAGTCAATTCTCAGCTGGATTTGATGATTACCGGGTGGTGAATGATTTACTCACTCTTTCTCCTCTCTGATGGACAGCATGTAACTATTTTTAAGAGTGAGATATGTCTGTGTTTGACATTTGTAGGATATGAATGAGCCGTCCAGCTTTGTGAATGGGGCAGTGCCTCCAGGCTGCAAGGACGCCACTCTGAACCACCCTCCCTATATGCCACGTAAGGACCCTGGGCCTCCTCGACTGGCAAGGTCATGGCCACAGGAGTGACCCCTGCCTGAGCCCAGCAGCCAGGGGCTTATCTTCACTGCTCAGGGCACATCTGCAGCGGTGCTTTGGGGTTTTTTGGGGGTGGGGGAAGATATGACAAACACATTTTCAAGCACTTTACCCAGTTTGGCGTGTGAATTACTGGCGCCACTGAATGAAAGTTTTGAGTTTGTTCAGAAAACACTTCATAGTGGTTGTGTCTCCAAAGGATTCGACAACTACCTTCCAGTACTCCTTCAGGCTTATGTTAATCCCTCTATAGGAATGTGTTTGCCACCAGCAGGTGAAAGGTAGCAGTTTCCCCTTATCATGGAGTTGATGGACTTTGGTGTTATATTTGTACTCATATCTTGGCCCTAGAAATTATTCTCTCTGTGAGTTGTATGGCCTTTAATGATTACTCGAAGTTTCTAAATCTCAGTTTATTAAATGGTAAAAGGATAATGATATCTTCTTAATAGAACTAAGATAAGGATGACGTGACATAATTACCACATTGAAAGCGTAGGTTGCCGCCTGCCACATAGCGTTTGACAACTCTGTTGTCTGTGTTCCTCCCCATGTCCTTGGCCTTCTCCCGGAGAGCCCTCCAGAGGACTTGATGTGGGAAACGCACATTCCCGTGCCTCCGGGAAGGAGAGCGACCCGTGCAGGTGTCGTGTTCAGTCCCTGAAAATGAGGCCAGGGACAAGCAGGGCCAGAGGTGGCTTTTCCATCGCTAGCTCTTCCTCTGCAGATTTGGAGTCCAGGGACCGGGGTCTGAGCAGCAAGACCCTGTGCATGGAGGGCGAGCACATCCTGCCCGACGGCTCCCGGGTGCGGCACTACGACGTGCACAGCCTGTATGGGTGGTCCCAGACCAGACCCACGTACGAGTGAGTGGCCATCTCCTCTACCTGACACAACCTGCAGGGACAGCCGGTGACTGATGAAGCTATCCTGTGCCTCCTCTCATTCCCTCTTCCGATGGGGCTAAAAAGGTTTTAATTACAGCCATGTAGCAGTTCTTACTCATTAGACAAATGCTCATGCGCATAGAGCCAGGCCCCATGATCATAGTTACCAGGACAGATTTAAGCGAGGGCTGGTCCTGCCCGTGAGAGTCCAGCAGTCCTGGTGGAGATGACAAAGGCCACTGTCACACAGTGCAGCTGATGCTGTAACAATGTGAGTTACAAGGAGAAAAAAGGATGTAGAGGACTGGATAGCTCCTTCATTTCAAAAGTCACTTAACTCTTTTGGGATTTTTTTTTTTTTTTGTCATCTTTGTTGGACAGCCAACTGGTGTTCTACTGAATTAGCATTGTCCCATTTTGTGGGCTCAGTCAGTGGATAATAAGAATTATCCTACGGAAAGCCTTAAAAAGGAACCCACCTTCTTCCTTCACAAATATACAAAACCAAGTACTAAGTATATAGTTAGTAAGATTTGGTGATTATTTACTGTGTTTACATGATGCAGTGAGTTTAGAACATGGTGAAGTTCTTTGTAAGACAGTGTAAACACTCTGAAGGTGTAACTGTTATTAGTCTCTCCATCCTTTGGGGGTGGTCAGCTCAGATTCCCACACTCCCTCCAATAACGGGAAGCATTTTGCCACCATGCCCTGGGATCAGAAGCTCTGGGAGGAGGAGCTTTGTGGCCTTTCTTCTCCTGTTCTGATCTCAATCACCTTCTTGTGCCCCTCCAACCAGAGCTGTGCAGGAGGTGACAGGACAGCGAGGGATCGTCATCACCCGCTCCACGTTCCCCTCATCTGGCCGCTGGGCAGGACACTGGCTGGGAGACAACACAGCTGCGTGGGACCAGCTGAAGAAGTCTATCATCGGTGCGTGGCTTATCCCAGGGCCTGTGCTGGCAGGGAGGGGAGCTGGGATCCCTGCTGAAGGATGCTCAGAGGGGTTGGGGGAAGCAGGCCTGGAGCGGCATGCCTGACACAGCTGTGGCTCTCGTTGCAGGCATGATGGAGTTCAGCCTCTTTGGCATATCCTATGTAAGTGCCCTTTGGGTCCCTCCTACTGCCCAAGAAGATGATGACGTTTTCCCAAAACCATCAATGAGCTTATTTTATTCCATCTGGTTTCAGACAGGAGCAGATATCTGTGGATTCTTTAATGATGCTGAATATGAGATGTGTGCTCGCTGGATGCAGCTGGGGGCCTTTTACCCCTTTTCGAGGAACCACAACACCATTGGGACGAGGGTAGGACAAGAGTTCAGCACACAGCCTCCGGTTTTAAGCTGGTCGTATTCCCCAGAGACATCTTGAAAACTGTTAAATGCTCATGTTTTTCTTTTCTTTTCTTTTCTTTTCTTTTCTTTTCTTTTCTTTTCTTTTCTTTTTCTTTTCTTTTCTTTTCTTTTCTTTTTTCTTTTTCTTTGATACGTTTGTATATTGTGAAATGATTACCGCCATTGGGTTAGGTAACACCTTCATCACTCCAGATAATTGCCTTTTTTTTTTTGGAACAAGGATATTTAATTTAACATCTACTCTCTTAGCAACTTCCAAATACACAACACAATGTTGTTAACTGTATTCACTGTTCACTGTGCTGTACATTACATTCCCGGAACATAAAGGGCGGGGCAAAAGTAGGTTTCCTGCTGTGAGTACACAAAATACAGAGTCTATTCTTGTATTATTATTTATGAATTATTGTGTTGTTTTCCATACAACCAACTGTTAATCTACTTTTGCCTCATCCTGTATTTACTTTACGACTGGAAGCTTTTACCCTTCGACCTCTCCCTATTTCCCCCAGCACCCAGCCTCTGATTGCCACCATTCCCTCTCTGTTGCTATGAATTCTGCTTTTGAAGATTCCATTTTAGATTACTATCTTTCAGATAAGTATTATCACACAGTAGTTGTCTTTCTGCGTTTGACTGACTTCATTTAGCAAAGTGCCGTAAAGATCCGTCCGTGTTGCTGCGAATAGCAGGGTTTCCTTCCTTCTTGTGGCTGAAAAATATTCTGTTGTGTACACACCACACCTTCTTTATCGCTCATCCGTCAGCGGACATTTAGGTTATTTCCATGCCGTGGCTGCCTTGAATAGTGCTGCACTGAGCATGGGGGTGCAGATATCTCTTCAAGAGACAAACGTCACTTCCTTGGAATACGCACCCGTAGTGAAGTGGTTGGATCGCACGGGTGTTCTTTCTTTAATTTTTTAAGGAACTTCCACACTCTTTTCCACAGTAGCTGTAACAATTTAAATTCACACTTACCGTGCCCCAAGGGGTCCCTTTTCTGCACATCCTCACCAACATTTGTTTTCTTTTGTCTTTTTGATAATAGCCATTCTAGCAGGTGAGCGGTGATAGTTCATTGTGGTTTTGATTTGTGTTTTCCTGATTATTAGTGATGGTAGGCATCTTTTCACGTATCTGTTGGCCATTTGTATGTATTCTTTGGAAACTAGAAATCAATAACAGAAGGAAAACTGGAAAACTGACAAATATGTGCAAATTAAACAACCAACGGGTCAAAAGCGAAATCAAGGGATAAATCAAAAATAGTTTGAAACAAATGAAAATGGAAAAACATATACTAAAACTTATGGGATGTAGCAAAAGCAGCTCGAAGAAGAAAGTTTACAGTGATAAACTTCTACATTAAGAAAAAACAAGATCTCAAATAAACAACCCATCTTTATACCTCAAGTAAGGATAAAAAGAAGAACCAAGTTAGCAGAAGAAAGGAAATAACAAAGATTAGAACAGAAATAAATGAAATAGAGACCAGAAAAGCATTAGAAAAGAGCAGCAAAAGCAAGAGCTGTTTCTTTGAAAAGAAACAAAATTGACAAACCATTAGCTGGACTTCCTAAGAAAAAAAAGAGAGACGCCTCAAATAACATCATAAACGAAAAAGGAGACCTTACAACTGATATCAAAGAAACACTAAGGATCCTAAGGGACTACTATAAACAATTAATTATATGCTAACAACTTGGACAACCCAGAAGAAATGCATAAATTCCTAGAAACATACAACTTACCAAGACTGAATCGTGAGGAAATAGAAAATCTGAAAAGACTAATAATGAGTAAGGAAACTGAATCAATAATAAAAAAAAAAATCTCCCATGGAAGAAAAGCCAGATGGGTTCCCTGGAGAACTCTATCAAACATTTGAAGAAGAGTTAATGCCCATCTTTTTCAAACTCTTCCAAAAAATTGAAGAGGACTGAACATGCCCAGGCACATTTTGCAGGACTAGAATTACCTTGATACTAAAGCCTGCGAAGACACTGTGATAGGAGAAAACTACAGGCCAATATCCCTGGTGAATATAGACCCAGAAACTCTCAGCACAAGATTAGCCCACCAAATCCGACAGCACATTGAAAGAGCCATACAACATGATCAAGTGGGATTTAACCTTGGGATGTAAGGATGGTTCAACATATACAAACCAGTAAATGTGATATACCACATTAATAGAATGAAAGATGAAAATCATGTGATTGTCTCAATAGGTACAGAAGAAAATATTTGACAAAATACAATATCCTTTCATGATAAAGACTCTCAAAAAATTGGGTATAGAAGGAATGTACTTCAACATGATGAAGGCCATAGAAGACAAGCCCACAGCATACATCATACTCAATACTGAAAGTCTGAAAGCATTTTTTATAAGACCATGAACAGGACAAGGGTTCCAACCTTCATGACGCCTATTCAACATAGTACTGGAAATTCTAACCAGATCAATCAGATGAGAAAAAGAAATAAAAGGCATTCAAGTTAGAAAAGAAGAAGTAAATTGTGTCTGCTTACAGTTTATATGATCTTATACATAGAGCAACCTAAATATGTTACCAAAAATAACCCTATTAAAACTAACCATTAAATTCAGTAAAGTTGCAGGATACAAAATCAACATACAGAAATAAGTTGCATTTCTGTACATTAACAATGAAATACATGAAAAGAAATAAAGGCAACAATCCCATTCACGACATCATCAAAAAGCAATGAAATACTTAGGAATAAATTTAACTAAGGACGTGAAAGATCTGTGTACTGAAAGCTGTAAGATATTAATGAAAGAAGTTGAAGAAGACACAGACAAATAGAAAGATCTCATGTGCATGGATCAGAATAATTAATATTCCTCAAATGTCTGTACTACTGCAAGCCATCTATACATTCAATACAACCCCGAGTAAAATTCCAGTGGAATTTTTCACAGATATAGGAAAAAACACTCCTAAAATTCTTGTAGAATGAAAATGACCCCTAATAACCAGAGTAATCCTGAGGAAGAACAAATCTGGAGGCATCACGTTTCCCGATATCAAACTATATCACAAAGCTATAGTCATCAAAACAGTATCTTATTGGCATAAAAATAGAAATATAGATCAATGGAACAGATTGAAAGCCCAAAAATAAAACCTTGCATAATCAGTCAACTGTTTTTTGACAAGGGAGCCAAGAATACTCAATAGTAAAGGTTAGTCTTGTCAATAAATGCTGTTGGTTAAAAACGAAGAAGAATGAAATTAGTCCCCTATCTTCATTCACAGAATTCACTCAGAATGGATTAATAACTTAATCATAAATCCTGAAACCATAAAACTCCCAGAAGAAAACAGAGGGAAAAAGTATCTTGGCATTGGTCTTGAAAAAAAATTTTTTTTTTTGCTAGGACACCACAGGCACAAGTAACAAAAACAAAAATAAATAAATGGCATGACCTCAGACTTAAAAGCTGTTTCACAGCCAAAGAAACAGTTAAAAAAAAATAAAAAGGCAACCTATGGAATATGAGAAAATATTTGCAAATCATATATCTGATAAGGGGTTAATATCTGAAATATATCAGGCCCTCAACCATAAGAAAACCCAAACAATCTGATTGAAAAATGAGCACTGGAATGGAAGAGACATTTTTCCAAAGAAGACACACAAATGGCCAATAGGTACATAAAAAGATCCTCAGATTTCAATGAACCACCTTCTTCAGTGGCCTTTAGAATATTCTTTTCATTTAGGCCGTGTCGTACCAAATAGATCCTCAAAAGAATGTCTTGTGAGAAAATTTTATCAGCTGTCCTGGGAGAGCTTTAGTGACCTGTTTCAACCTATTAAGAATATTCTCTGAGTCTTATCTACAATCCTCTTTGATTTAGCCATATGTGACTTTCATTTATGATAACATGGCCTGAAGTCTCACAGAGCCTCTATGGTGAGCTCTAAAACCCCTCTTTTTCTCCTGTAGAGGCAAGACCCTGTGTCCTGGGATGATACATTTGTGAATATCTCCAAAAGTGTCCTGCATACCAGATACACCATCTTGCCCTATCTCTACACCCTGATGCACCTGGCCCACCTGCAGGGCAGTACTGTTGTGCGGCCTCTCCTCCATGAGTGAGTGTCTAGCTAAACTGGGCATGTGAAGACCTACCCATCTTTTATAGCTGCTCAGGTTGCAAGACATTCCAGGGGCAGATCCGAGGGTCGAAGGCCATTTCTGCGTTTAGGATGCGCCATGGTTAAGAAACCTGGAGGTATTTATAGGGGAGAACAGGTCCAAATTCAATCCTGTCTGGAGTTTGAAAAACATGACGCATAGAAAACGAACGCCTGCCTGGCTGAAGTAGAGAGAGCAATTTAAGTCAGGGAAGCCGGGTTTCTGACTTGGGTCTGAACTTGAGGAGCTTCTCCAAGGCCTTGGCCTGGGCCCCGTGGGAGTCCTGATCGCGGCCGCCTGGTTTGCCTTTGCAGGTTTGTGTCGGACCGGGTGACGTGGGACATAGACAGCCAGTTCCTGCTGGGCCCGGCCTTCCTGGTCAGCCCTGTCCTGGAGCCGGTGAGTGCACGGTTCCTGCTGAGCAGAGGCCCCAGTGCGAAGCCTGGTGACTGGGGCCAGGAGAAGGGCCTGAGTGGCAGGGGTCCAGGGGTGTGGCTCCTCATCTGACCTCTGTCCCTTCCTCTCCCTCTGAGCTGAAGCCCGTCACTTAGTGTCCCAGTCCTCAGCTCCCTCATCTTTAAAACCACCCTAACAGATTCTGATTCATAGGACAGTCAAGATGGTAAAAACCTTGGGATACATCTGAAGGTGTAATCACATCTGCATTGATTGAAATAAGGAGTATAGGTCGGGTGAGGGCAGTGTTGCAAAGATTCAGTACAGCCCTCTGTCACCGTTAACGCAAACCTTTTCATAAGGATTGCTTGTGACAAGGGGTCTGACCTCGTTGTTGAGGGCCACCCCCACCCCGCCTCTCTAGGAGGTCTTCGGTCGCAAAAGGCCACCTCCTTTCTTTTTCTATCGATGCCTAGGCTGCTGATGAGAACAGCAGCTAAGTGCATCGTCTCCAAAGCTTACTGCACTCATCATAATCTTCGAAGTACTGGCATGATAAAAGCTACCAGATTGTCCTCTGCCCCAGCCCCAGCCTCCTTGTCCTTCTAGAGGGCATGTGGGTCAAGTCTATATGCAAATGGGAATTTTCCCCCAAAGTCCCAGGTCCTGAAGGACTTTATAGAAGGCACCAGTTTGGGGCAGACCAATCGCCCCTGTTTGAAGTAGGGACAGAGGAAGGCTTCCCCCACTGTCCTGACCTTTAGAGAGGTGAAGCATATGGGTCAAAGTTCATGGAGTAGGTTACTCTCCCTTAGATACCTGAGCCCACTGCCCGTGACTTGTTTGTGTGTAATTTCAGAATGCCAGAAGTGTCACTGCGTACTTCCCTAGAGCCCGCTGGTATGACTACTACACGGTGAGTTTCTCCGATTGTTTATACGACCCAGGAAACGGAAACCTGCCCGGGCTTTAGGCTCTGGCAGGCCTCTGCTCACACTGTGGCTCTGTGACCCACCTGATGGCCTTCTTGAACAATCGCGTTTAACCTTGTAGCCTCCATTTTCTTACCTCCAAGTCCGTTAAATCCACTTTCCTCACAGAACTGTGAATAACGCATGAAGCATCTCACCTGCTGCCCAGCTTTCTGTGGGTGTCCTTTAATGTCGTAGTTTGTGTCTTTCCTTACACCAGCTCCACTTACAATGGTGTGTGATGGCACCACTAGGAAATGCCGGAAACTGTGCTATGGAATATACTTTTTGTTTAATTCTCCCCTGCTAGGCTGTAAGTTCATAAGGACAGAGACCTTTCCCTCTCCTTGTAGCTGGCTTCTCCTACGACATGGATGCTCAAAGAGGAGTTGTCGAACCTCGTTCCCCGGGGGAGCGAGGTCTTAGGCCGTGCGTAAAGGGCACACAGAGCCCTGGGCCCCATCCTTGTGCCCCGGGGCAGGGCAGGTGCGCTGCGAAATGCTGGCTGAACACGGCGTTCTCTGTCGTGTAACATCTCTGCGCTGGTCTGAGCTTCAGAAACGCGTCTGGGAGAATGGGGTCCTCCGAAGCGGCTTCAGGGCACTATTTTTTAATTATTAAATTTATCGGGGTGACAGTGGTTAATGAAATTCTGTAGGCTTCAAGCGTACAATTCTATAATTGACATCGCATTGTGTGCCCGCCAGCCAAGGCCAAATGCTCTCCCGTCACCATGTATGTAATTGACTCCCTTTACGCTTTCCTAACGCCAGCCCCTGCTTCTCATAATCTCTCTACTGTTTGTTTTCTGTGTCTGTGACTTCTTGTTTGTTTGTCTTGTTTATTTGTTATGTTTAGTTTTATGATCAACGTAGGAGTGAAATCACAGGGTTCTTGCCTTTTCTGTCTGACGTAATGTTTCACTTGGCGTCGTACTGTTCTCCAGGTCGGGGCAGTATTCTTGAGGAAGGGTCCCAGGGAGGGTTTCCTCTCCCTTAACCAGGCCTCCTCTCCTGGCTTTCCTGAGGAGAACAAGGCAGAGGACTGAAAAGATAGCAGAAAGGAGGCAGCGGGAGGACAAGAGGCAGAACACGCTCCCGCCCCTTCCAGCCAAGGGAGCTATGGTCGGGTTTGGTGAAAATATAAATATGACTTAATATTTTGTACCCAGTCCTACTGACAATTTATAGATGTACCAATAAAAGATACTCTTATCTCATTGAATATTTTAAAAGATGAAGAGGAGGGTATTTCACAGTTGTTGGCAAAAGCACGGAAAATGCTTGGATGTGGTCAATAAGAATGGAGACAGGCTCTCCCCCCGCAACACAGGGTTCAAGCAGATCTTGCTCCTAAACTGGGCTTCCCTGCTGTCACACAGGTTACTGTGTGCTTCAGTGAGGCAGGGGGTGATGTGTAATTCATATAATTACTATTTCTAGAGTTTGCCTAAACTCCTATCTCTTCCATTCAACCAAACATTAAGTCCGTCTAAATTTCCATCCTGTCTGTTCAAGAGCGCATAGCCTAGCATGTGCTCCACCCCCACGCCCCCATCACCCAGTGGTTGCTTAAATTTCTAGCCAGAGAAGATACCTAATACAAGAATTCTTCATTTAAGTTGGCAAAATTCCAGAAACAATTTACATTCCCATCTGTACTTGATGGGAGCACTCATCTCCCTAAATCTTGGTCAGTTTTGATGATTAGATTTTCTTTTTAAAATTTTTTATGCTCATCTTTGTATACCTCTTCAAGGCAATGTAATTTCTAATGTTCATCATTGGTTTGATTCATGATTGTCCCTGGCAGGCCATTTATATGTCTGTGACCTTTCTCTCCTTTTGCTATTTTCTTATGAAGATCTTTAAGCTGTTCCTACCTGATCTTAAATTATATTTACATATTTAAGTTTATAACACTTTGCCGTATTTGTACTTTGACATTTGCTTTTCAATTGTTTATGATTTTAGATAGAGATTTTGACTTTTATATAATCAAATTTGTGTTTTAAGTCCCTAGAATTCATTGAGTGAATTCATTTAGTGAATAGATATAACATTTCCCCACCTCAGATTATCAATAGTTCCAATATTTTTGTTTGCTAACCTTTGTTATAATATACTGTCCTTATATATGTTAGAACTTGTCTGAGAGAGTTTTCTCTTCTCTAGGTTTGATTTATTAATTTATTCATTGTTACTCTGTCGGTAGGAACATTTTTAATGATTGCATACTTCTAGTACACTTTAATGTGTGATAGACCGATGCCCCCTCATTGTTTTCAGCAACATTTTTGCTTATTATTTTTAGACATTCTCCCAGAGGACGAAACAATTTTGTCAGAAAATAAAGCATAATTGTACTAGGATTTAGATTAATCATGTGTGATATATATAATATGTCCTATTATTAGATATTATATTACATACCATATTAATATATTATATCTATGCCTGGGAAGCAATGACAAATGTTATATATTTGTTCCTAGAATGTATATATTTTCACCACAGAGGCACCCAGGAATATTTCATAGCAGTATTATGTGTAAAACAGCAAAAAACCAGAAATAAACCGAGCGGCCATCAACAGTAAAATAGACAAATAAATCATGTTCTGTTTCTCCACTGAATGCTGTAGGGCAATGAAAATAGCAAACTATCGCTATGGAAATGAAGATGATAAGCATAATATTGAGCACAAATAGCCCTATACAAGAGCGTGAAGAACACAGAATTCCATTTATCAAATATAATTGATAAAACAGGAACAAGTGATAGAAATCAGCTACCATATCAGTATGGCGCTTATTACAAGAGGGAGTGAGCGAGCCTCCTGGAATCCCCGTACAACTCCTTCCTTGAGCTGGGTGGTGATTTCATGGGTGTGTTCACTTGGTAAGGTTTTATCGCACCGTGTACTGATGATTTTTGTCCTTTCCTGTACCTATGCTGATGAAAAGCTAGCTAGAGAATTCATATCCTCAGAATGATAAACTAATATTATACTTAAAATAATAAATCATGCCATAAACAGGTATGCTCCCAACACCATCCTTGAAAATTAAAGGCACGACGCAGATAGTTAAAATTTTGTTTCAGACGAAATCATAAATTCAATCTAGGAAATTACCCAGAAGGCGGAACCAAAAGGCATAGATGGGAAGCAGAAGGAAAAAAGATAAGAAAGCCCCGCTTCGCGTTCCAGCCACCACTTTTGCACAATTTCTTTGCTGCTTGTCCCGTGGAACCTGAGCAAAGAATGGGGGACAAATGCAAGTAACACTCCTACCTCACTGGTCCCTGTTTCTCGGGGACCCTGACTCCTCATGTCATAGCTGCCTTGGCGGCTGTGAACTTCCATCCCCATGTTGTCCTCCTTATGCCCTGACTACCAGAAGCAAAAGCCATCCCTTCTGCTTGGCCTGGGGGCCCCCCTTGTTTTATGAGGTGGCAGGTGCCTCAGTGCAGGACAGGGTGAAGGGCTTTGTTTAACGCGAATGGCTCTGCGGGACTAAGGCTGGATCTTCATCAGCTCTGACTCTCCGGTGCTCTGACAAGCTGCACAATCAGCTTATAGCTCTTTGTAGAGTGCCGTGCCTGCCTCGGCCACGCCGACGGGGTCGCGCACACTGCCAAGTGTTTCTACCCCTCCCCGCTCCCTTCTGCCGTGTTGGGCGCTGCACAGGCTCTGGCAGAAGTAACTCCTGCTCGAGTGTGGCTGGCAGGGTACTAATATGGGTGTAATGATTTGTAGTTTTGATTTGAACATTGCATCTAAAATGTCATATGGTGTGCTTGAGGGTGATACTGTTATGTTACAGGATTATGTGCTTATGATTTTGTAATGGAAAAGGGGCGTTATTTGTACCGAATCTTTAGTTTGTAGACTTGAAGAGGGAAGGCAGACAATGTGTAAGGATCAAAGTTTTTACTACTTCACTGGTGGCCGTGTTTTGGTTTGTTTACCGTGTAGGTCCTATGCTGGGTTTTCTAAATCAGTGCTTCTCAGTCGTAACCAGTGACGGTGCAGTGGTGGCAACTGCTCACACTGAGGCATGTTAGCTCGTCTTTTCTTACTTTAATAGTGCTGCTTTTGTCTTTTATCCTATAGTCATATCTTTATGGATATTTTAATAGAAATTAGCTAGGCTAGCCTGGTCAGAAACTAGTTAAGGGAAAGTAAAACTCATGACTCATTACGCATTAGAAATGAAATCATGAGGTTAAAAAGCATATCATATTTAACCATAATATGCAGGAGAATGGAAACACCCCTGAGAGAACTTTGACAGTCGTGTGGGTATTGAGTTTCGGTTGAAGACAGGAGAGTCAATGGAGGAAAACGCGCAGTATTCATAAGATATTGGCGTGAAATGTCATTTGAGAGCATGTAATCCAATTCTCCCATGACATCCATAAGGAACCTAAAGATTCCCAGAGCCAGGGGGCTGGGGTTTCTCTTGGGCCCCCTAGGCTGGGGCGTCCTGGGGCAGGCCTGCCCCCGCCAGCATGACATCAGTCACGCGGCTTCCTTCCGCGGCCTCCCCTGCCCTTTGATACAGGTTGAGTCTGCGTAAAATGAACACCCGGAGCTAAAAGGAAAGGAGTGTTATGGTGGCTTTGCTCCTTACCTGTAAAGGAGTAGTTCTCAAGGGGGAGAATTTTGACTATGGGGAGACATTTGGCAACGCCTGGAGACATTTTTGGTTGTTGAGCGTGGCAGGGGTGTGGGTAGATGCTGGTAAACATCCAAAACGCACAGGCCAGCTCCCACGACACAGAATTACCTGGCACCAGTTGTCCACAGCGCTGACGCTGAGAAGCTTGGGAAAATGAGGAAGGATGGCTTCTTGGGAACGCAGGTTTATGGCTCCAGGTCAGAGAGTGCTTCTCCCTGTCACACCTGAGGCAAGGTAAAGGTATAAACTGGACAGAAGACAGGGTGAGTGGAAGATAAAGATTTGTAAATGGAGTCAGCTCACTTTCATCTTTTCCGTGAAACGTGCCAAATGTGTTAGTCCGATGGGGGGGCCTGGGGCGTGGGGGCAGTGAAGAGGGAGGACATCGAAGGGAAGACAGAGTAGAGACCAAGTGAAAGAGAAGTGTAGACACGACCTCATGGGGAGTGTGTCAGGAGCCAGCAAGAAATGAATGAAAGGACCGCTGAGCCTCCTCCAGCTCTGGTCTGGGACACGGGAACAGGGTGTGGAGTAAGAGTGGAGTGAGACCCATGCTGTGACCTCAGGTGGTAGGTCCTGCGGCAGCCCCAAAAGGCAAGGGACCTGGGTAAGATGTCATGGCAGCAACGCAAGCTTCCGCCCAGGAGCCTGGCAACTGTGGGAGGCGTAGTAACAGCTACGTGTGTGGAAGGACCGTGAACAGGCAGCAGGTTCGGAAGAGAGGACCAGACGCCTGGTAAATGCGCTGTTCAGAGCCGTGCTCCCTCCCTCACCGTCTGTCACCCTCTTCTGGCCCACAGGGTGTGGACATTAGGGCAAGGGGAGAGTGGAAGACCTTGCCAGCCCCTCTTGACCACATTAATCTCCACGTTCGGGGGGGCTACATCCTGCCCTGGCAAAAGCCTGCTGCAAACACCCACATGAGGTGAGTGATGGGACCGGTTCCTCCTTCCCACACCAGTGAGCTCACATCCCGGTGCAGCCGACCAAGCTGTAAGCAACGCTCGGGCCCAAACACCATTTTACTAAACGTCTTTGTTGGTTGATTGGTTTGCCTGTTTGTTTTTTAACCTTTTTCGGGCTATGCTCTTTGAACAATTACAACCAACTCTCTTAGATCAGAGTGGGTGAGATGCTAGGTCTCACCCAGGAGTGTCTAACCTTTTGGCATCTCTGGGCCACACTGGAAGAAGAGTTGTTTTGGGCCACACGGTAAATACATTGTGACATGTAATCACAGACACACACACACACACACACACACACACACACACACACACAGAATCTAATGTTTTAAGTAAACTTATGATTTTGCATTGGGCCGCATTCACAGCGTCCCCGAGCTGCACATGGCCCATGGGCTGCTGGTCGGACATCCCTGGATCAGTGGTAATTGAAGTCAAACAGGAACACCATGATTCGGGCTAGTTTTAGAAGGCAGGCTCTCCACTGACTTGTTGCTGAGAAAACCATTGCTGAACAATTGTGTGAGCCGTAATGCAGCTGATGCC
Organism: Mormoops blainvillei; assembly: GCA_004026545.1. Lineage (NCBI taxonomy): Eukaryota > Metazoa > Chordata > Mammalia > Chiroptera > Mormoopidae > Mormoops > Mormoops blainvillei. The sequence goes on along the minus strand of PVJD01004816.1, from coordinate 43,532 downwards.
TGAGGCCGAGGTTCCCCATGTGCAGATTTTAAAATTCTAGATTTAACATTGTAGCTATCATAAATAATAATAATAGCTGATGTCAAATGACTGCTTGCTGTGTGCCGAGAACTGAAATAATATGGGAATTTCTATTGTTCTCAACAAAAAGAAAAAATAATCCCTATGATGTAAGTACTGTTATTATCCCCATGGGTTAGATGTCCAGGCCTCTCTGAGACCCGAGGAGCGGGGCAGTGATGAACTCAGAGTCACACCGTTAGCAAGTAGTTGAGCAGGGGCTAAAATCTACATCTTTCTGATGTCACACTAAAATTCTCAGAGCCCTACTCGTTTGAGTCCAAAAATTGAGTTAAGTAACTGAAGAACTTAGCACGTTTGTAAACAGAACTCACTGTTAGAATCTTTCAGAAGTTGGGTCATGAGAGAAAAAAGATCACAGCATCAGGACTTTTCCTCACAGCGGCGAAGGGAGAGAATCCAGTGAGTGTGCTCGTAGTTTCCGGTGGATCTGGTAGAACCTTAAAGAAAACTCCCCTCGCTTCAGCCATTAGTTTATTCATTCCTGGCCTGAAGTCATAGAGCTAAAGGAGACAGAACTAGAAGTGGGTCACGAGCCCCTTAAAATCCAGCCCTCGGCCCTTTATAGCATGAAGGGCGTCCTCTGTGTGTGCTGCAAACCCTCGGTTTGAGACCGTGACTTGGATCTTTGCTAACGCCTCTCTCCTGCCTCACTGCAGCCGCCAGGAGTTCATGGGCTTCCAGGTGGCCCTGGATGATAAGGGGACCGCTGAAGGTTGGCTCTTCTGGGATGACGGGCAGAGCATTGGTGAGTAAGGGCGGCCTCAGATTCGCGTCAGTACCATCAACTAGGTTCCTGGGTAGCCCATGGGCCTGTTTTCCCTTTTTCATATTAAAGCAGTTTTGTACTTGGTCTTAATGCTTCTTTACACACGTGCGGTGTGTGAAGCTTAGCTCTGAATCTCTCACCATTACCCACGTCCGGGTCCTCTGTGGAAGACGGCCGTGTGGGAGCCTTGGCGAAAATTTCTTTGTACACAATTGCAACGTACTTCCGTATGGCTTATGTTCAAGGGCACATCCCCGATTGCGCGGTTTATGGCCCCAGTAAGAGAGATAACGCCTCTATCAGCTGTGCTGCTTGGGGGCGTTTTCCATTAGGAGTTCACAGGACTTGGTGAGCTCTTCGGGAGGACAGTTCTGGTTTCAGCTGCCGTTTCAAGGCCCGTGCCGTCTAACCCGACTTTCTGCCATGATGGAACTGTTCTGTGTGTTGGTGGCCCAATGCGGTAGCCCCCTGGGCATAGGTGGCTACCGAGCACTTGAAATGTGACAAGTGCACCTGATAAACCGAGTTTTAGATTTTATTTAATTTTATTAATTGTAATTTAAATAGCTACATTTTGCTAGCAGCTACCTCGGTCAGCACAATTCTAGGGCACAGCCCATGCCCTCTGGTCGAATGAGTGGTCAGCCAGTTAGAAAGACAGGGGCACATGGGGACAAGTGAGCAACCCACAGGGAAGGGGCTCGGGTGGGAACACCTATACAAGGCTCTGGGGGGGCCTGCCTGTACTGGACACGCCAAACTTCCTATTCTCCCCGAACCTGTGGCATACGTGGAGACTAAAAGGACAAAGAAGGCTTTTCTTTATCCTCTGCAGGTTGCTTTTAAGAAACTACCTGTTATCTCTTAAGACAGACTGACCAGGACACCAGTCTTGGTGTTTGTGACATGTGTGTACATGCATGTCTGTTAACATAGGTGTGCTTCTAGCAGAAGGAATCCAGAAGTTCTCCGGTGCCTGGGAAGAGGTTGGGAGTGGCAGATGGCAAGGGAGAGAAGTGGATGAAAGGGTGGTGCTGGGAAACTACGTTTTGTGCGGTGACTCTGGCAGACAGACGCATGTACTCACACTTATTTCAAACACCCTGTGTAAACAGAGGTTGGGGGCAGAGCCTGGCTGATCTCCATAAAGAGCTCTTAAATCGCGAAATGGAGATCTGCAAAGAAAGAATAAAATACAAAACAAGAACGGCCCTCATTTTCTCAAGCAAGAGAGAGGTTGGCAATGAGAATCCCAGAGCATAACTCCAGGTCATGTTTACCTTATTGCTTGTTTGCAGATACCTATGAAAAAGGAATCTATTACCTGGCCTACTTTTCTGCCAGCCAGGTGAGTGTGACGGATGCCGTGAAAGGGGACCAGGGTTCAGTAGGCTCAGTAGACCTACTGCTGGCTCAGTAGGATGCTGGCTATCACAAGGGCAGAAGGTCCCACCAAGAAGTCCTCCACTGCCCACCTTGCTGGATGGCACCCTTCCCTTCCTCTAGATTTCAGATAGATTTGGTATGTTCCCAGGAAGTTTTCTCTGATTAGACCCATTTCTGTTTCATCAGTAACTTATTCCAGTTTACCAAGGCAGAGAGGGACACCCTATTTCAGTGTTACCTCGCCCTTGTTCTTAAATAGACTTGGAATGGTCTGCACGTTTCCTGACATCACATGTAGAATGTAAGGTTCCTGAGAGATGGGACCCTTTATATTCTTAGAGTTCAGGGCAATTCTAGAGACCTTTCAGGTGCTTTTGAGCCAATGAAAATTTGGCTGATAGTCGATAACAGGACATGAGTCCTGGAATCAGGGTCCCTACTACAAGGACACAAGATGGTTGCCTTTCTTTATGATCCATGTTTGTGCCTAAAAAGAAGTAGGGGCAAAATTTGAACAAATTTTGAACAAATTTTGCTATTTTTTCCTGGTTTCTTTTGTCTTCAATTTGACAGAACACGATGGAGAGCCATGTACATTTCAACAAATACATCAGTGACACAAACCCTTTGAAGCTGGGCTACATTGACATCTGGGGCGTGGGCAGTGCTGCCATTGACAGTGTCAGCATCTCCGTGAGAGGCATGGCGATAACACCCAGCTTCACCTACGACCCTGCCACACAGGTTTGTGACTAGTGAAGAGTCTGAATGGTATTTCCCCACCCCAAGGTGCATTGTGCAATGCCCGCCTGCTTCTTTCTAATGACACCCTTTCCTGCAAAGCCTGTCACCAGTCCCTGCGTTTCTAGTGTGCTGACAACGGGTAGCATGGCGGGCAGTGGAGGGGAAACCAGGCTTTATCACCACTGGGGTTTGCCGGTCTGGATCCTTGCTTTCTACGCACATCTTGTCTGCAAAGCTATGGAAAACCATGCCTCTCTGCCTCTCACCTCTCTGCCGCCGAGATTCACTTCCCTAAGGGCTTCAACTGCCATATTTGGTCAACTCTGAGATACCGTTAGTCAGAAGTTAGCGCATGATTTTATGTGCCGTGGAGACAGAAAAAAGCCTGACGAAAGTATGATATGGTGCTTTCCCATCACTGAAAATTCCATTTTGAATTTATGGGGAGATTTTTTTAAACTTCTTTAGATGTAGATTTTTATCATTTTACTACATTAAGTGGTAATGCAGGGGAAAGTGTTCGGTGGAGACACCTGGGCTTTGATAATTCCACATCGGTTACTTAGAAGGAGACCCTGAACGTGAAGAAATATTAGAGATACCTTAACCAATTGGTATTCCACATTTTTCTTTTATTACTTAAATATTTAAATTATTTTATTATTTAAGCCTCTTATTCTTTTACTTATTACTGTTTAAAAGACTACATGACACTAGTGGGTTATGGCATTTCCTGTGGACTCTCTGAGGTGCTGGTGATTCAGAATTTCATAAACCTCTTCCAATATTGTCTGTGAGGTTTTCCTCTCAAGGCACGAACATGTTTATATGTTTTCATCCTAGCACTTTTTAAAAATCCTCACCCAAGGATATATTTACTGATTTTAGAGCGAGAGGAAGGAAGAGAGAGACAGAGAGAAACTCTGATGTGAGAGAGAAACATTGATTGGCCGCCTCCCATATCCGCCCTGACCAGGGGTTGGGCTGGCAACCTAGGCACGTGCCCTGACTGGGAGTCAAACCCACAGCCTTTCAGTGTATGGGCTGACGCTCCAGCCAACTGAGCCACCCAGCCGGGGCCATCCTAGCACTTCCTTGATCTTACTCTCGGCCAGGATCCATATTCCTTCCTAGAATAATCCTTAAGAGGTTTGCAGTTCACCCATTGCTAATACCGGTAATGGCGTACGGCAGCCATGTTTGCACAGAAAATAACACTTGCCATGAGAGCGGCTTCACTCACACTGATTCTGATATCGTGCATGTTAAATATGTGAGAACTCTGCACCTTGGGATTAATGTGGTTCTAGCGTCTCTCCTCATGGCCAGTGGGGTCCTTTCTTGTGTGCTTACCCCTTGCTCTTTTCTGAGCTCTTTTTCTTTCATAAGCCTCCTTTATTACAAGGCCCGAAACAAAAGTATTCCTTCCATTTCGCACTTTTTATTTGCTTCTTCATATTTGTGGATTTTTTGTCAACCAATTTCCCCAAGTTTACCAAGAGCTCATAAGGCACTTGACCCGTTTTTCTTGCTGTCCCACTTGTGGACTGCCCACGCATGGAAACTCTATGGAAAGGATTTGCCTGGGAAAAGGCTGGAATACTGGCCTGTCACTGGCGTTCATCCGGGCTTGTGCGGGACTAGTAGTGGGAGGAAGTGAAAAGGGGATATGACACCAACACTCCCCATGAATGGCAGTGGGGGTATTTTCTCCAGTTAGTCTGTGGGGTTGTGTTTCTACAGTGGCTGCATATTGCATTATTTGGGGGGCTTCTTTTCTTGTCACCATCACTGAATGGTCTTTGTACTACAAGGAATGAAGAAAGACCCCCTCACTTGAAAATCCGAGAGCAGTCTGGAAGCTCGGCTGCAGCTGTGAAAGTACCAGAGTGTTATGTAGACTGTCGGCTTGTACCTGATTTTTTCAGGGAACTTCAATCATCTGATGCCCAGTACTGTCCTTTGGTTTCCAACAGGTGTTAAAGATCAATGTGACCAGCAGCAATATCAGCCTCCATAATTTCATTTCCTTGACATGGAAAAGCTCTCCATGAGTCTCAAGAACAAGATCCCATGATTGACTTCGAAACTACTTATACTTCATGTTGATACAATTATTGTGTGTTGCTAATTGATTCGTGCCCAGTATGGGTAAAATCTTTTGTTCATTGTGTTGTATGTTTTGTCTGTGGCTTTGCCCTGTGGGATAGGCAGTAGGGAGGTGTGGGAAATTCGTGGGTCACCTTAATATCTCTCTATGTGATTAGTACAGTATCTGTTGTTTGCCACACAACATCTGCTGAAGATTAACTGCGTCCACAGTGAAGTGTGTGTGTGCGTGTGTAACCAGGGAATAGGTCCCACTCTCCTACTAAATACACAAGGAAGAGCTTGTCAGGGCAGTTTCAGGCCCCGGAGCTAACACTCCCCAAAAGTACCCAGAAGGCATACCTGCTGGCTGGTTCCCGGGAGAGGGGGACGTTATGTTGAGAGCAGGCTATGAAGGGAAGAAAAGGCAAACACAAGGGGAGCTAAGCAGGGAAGACGAGTGTGAACAGATGGTGGTGAAAAGCGATTGTGACAGATAAGATGACATGGGAATATTAGGAGGATCAGCCTCACGGGGAGGAGAAAGGAAGAGCCAACTCCCTTGAAAGCAAGAAGGGTAGGAGTGGGGCCGAGGATGAAATTTAAGCAGGCAAAACTGGAGGAAGGAGTCTAAATGCAAAGAAGTAACTCATGTTTGCAGCAGCGCGCGTTGAAAGGCATGAACCCTACTTCTCCATTCCGTGCCTAACATCTGTAACCCCCACACCTGCAACCGCCACACCAGAGTGAAATAAAACAAGCATATTTTCAAGAGACTTTGAATTTTGTGATATTTTGGCCATGGGTAATGCCACTTCGGATGAAGGCAACATCTTGTTCAGCCCACCCCTGTGACTTGCTCTTGTTCTCCTTGGTGACAGGGTCCCTGCAGCCTGACCCACCAATGGGACGGTGAGCTGCGGGAGGACTTGCCCCTGTCCTTACACCTTTGGCTCTTTACAAGTTTTCGGTTTATGGAAGAGGGTACTTGGATTGTTGTTGTTTTAATCTCCTAGCCGTTGCTATATGTGATAAAATTTAAAGTTTTTAAATTAAAAAAAAAGTTTAAACTCTGGTAAAACAGAAGTTGCAGCACTGTTGTTTAAAACACTAGATGTTTCAACTTTGGGATAAAGAAATTATATATTCATGTTCAATAGGGATATGTACCTTTAGTATGACTTGAGAATGAGTGTGCTAGAAATGGAAGTGTTTCTATCCCTGTGCCTTCTTTTTAACACCAGGACGCCACATTCTGCTTGAATACTCCTGTACCAGAGCCCACATAAGGCTCCAGAAGACACTCTTATTAAGTGGGCTGCCTGGTCTGATTATCAAAATAAGGGGCTCGTGGATGAGGGCTTGAGCTAAGTATGCAGCCAGTGCGAGAGGTGGACAAGTGACCCTGGCAGTCCCTGGATCAAACACATGGGAAACTATTAGCTCTCCTCTAATCAGCCCAGGAAGGCTACACGAGGAAAGCATCATTTACTTCATACTTGAGAAGGAGTTTAGGTCACTACCGAGGACGTTGGTGGAGGTTGGCTCTGGCTGCCACCAAATGCTCAAGGAGAGAGCATCTGACCCAAGAGTCCGGATTGCCAAGCCTCTGAGTGAGGCACGGGATGGCTGGCAGCATCGGTAGGGTCATGGGACCCCTGCGCTCTAAGCACCTCCTGCAATACCGTCCCCTCTGTCTCCTCGACCAGGGGGCCGGGGGAGCTGCCTCCTGTTGCCGACCACTTTGTGGCCTTGGTGGCCCCTGGCAGACTTCCATCCTCTTTCAGCATCTGCTTGTTAAGTCTGTACATTAATTCCCTTTTTGGAAAAAACTCATAGTGGATTGTGTTTTTTGCTTACACCTGACTTGCACAGTAAAATTAGGAGCTTACTTCAGGGTAAGAGATCCTGATATTTTAATTCCTATTGAAACAGAATTCAATAATTACTTGGAGGGGTGTGTGTGTGTATGTGTAGTGTGTACAGGATGTATATATGCTATTGTAAATAATACTGCAATGAACTTGGGGATGCGTGTATCTTTTTCATGAGAGTTTTTTCTTTTCTTCAGATAGATACCCAAAAGTGGAATTGCTGGATCATATGGCAGACCTATTTTTAATTTTTTGAGGAATTTACATACTGGTTTCCATAGTGGCTCCACTAATTTACACTCTTACCAACAGCGCACGAGGGTTCCCTTTTCTCTACATCCTCACTGACCCTTGTTATTTCCAGTCTTTTTGATAATAGTCATTGTAATAGGTGCGAGGTGATAGCTCACTGTTGTTTTGATTTGCATTTTCCTGATAATTAATGACGTAGAACATTGTTTCATGAATCTGTCAGTCATCTGTATGTCTTCTTAGGAAAAATGTATAATTATATCTTCTGCCCATTTTTTTAAATTGAATTTGTTTTTTGCTGTTGAGTTGTATGTTTTGGATGTTAGCTCCTTATGACATATACAATTTGCAGATATTTTATCTCATTTAGTAGATTGCCTTATCATTTTATTGTTGGGTTCCTTTGCTATCCTGAAGCTTTTTAGTTTGATGTTCTCCCACTGATTTATTTTTGTTTTTATTGCTTTTGCTTTTGGTGTCAGATTAAAAAAAACATTGCCAAGATCTTTGTTAAGGAATTTTCCATCTATGCTTTCTTCTAGGGGTTTGATGGTTTCAGGTATTACTTTCAAGTCTTTCATCCATTTTGAGTTAACTTTTGTCTATGGTATAAGATAGTGGCCCAGTTTTATTCTTTTACATACGGCTGTTCAATTTTCCTAACAATATTTACTGAAGAGACTGTTCTTTCTCTATTGTATATTCTTGAATCCTTTGTCATAAATTAATTGACCATATATATGCGGGTTTAATTATGAGCTTTCTGTTTTGTTCCATTGACCTATGTATCTGCTTTTATGCCAATACCACACTGGTTTTAAAACTATAGCTTTGTAATATAGTTTGGATTTGAGAGGTGTGATGCCTTCACCTTTGCTTTTCTTTCTCAAGGTTGCTTTGGCTATTTGGGATCTTTTAGGGCTTCATGTAAATTTTAGGATTTTTTTTGTGTGAAAAATGTCATTGGAATTTAGGGTAGTATAGACATTTTGACAATAATAATTCTTCCAATCTGTGAGTATGGAATATGTTTCTATTTGTGTCTTCTTCAATTTTTGGTATTAATGTTCTATAGTTTTCAATATACAGGTCTTTTGCCTCCTTGGCTAAATTTATTCCAAGTATTTTTTAAGGTAATTGTAAATGAGATTGTTTTCTTAATCTGTCTTTCTGTGAATTTATTATTAGTGTATAGAAATGCAACAGACTTTCATTTATTAGTTCTAACAGTTTTTTGATGGATTTCATTATACATATATCCAGAAGGTATCCAGCCGCATAATATGAAAAATAGAGACACAAGACACAAGAAACATTTGTACATAGGACAATGATGCCTCAGTCCCCTTCGAAGTAATCACCTTGGGACCCCACACAGTTCTCCCAATCACCATCAGCTGCCCTGTCATATTTTCCTGAATGTCACTGACCATTTGAAATCTCTTCCTTTTCAAGGGTGATTTCAGTTTTAGGAAAAACCAGAAGTCACAGGGTACCAAATCTGGGCTGCAGGGGGGCTGAGTCACCTGGGTGATTTGATGTTATGCCAAAAAACTCTGCATGAGATGTGATGCATAAGCAGGTGCATTGTCATGATGAAGCTGCAAATCACCAGTTGCCCATGGCTGCAGCCTTCTGAATCATGTGAATAGTTTCTTTGGAGGAATGTTCAAACTTAACACAAAATTTGATGTACATTCATTGCTCTACTTGCTCAGTCATTTTGAATGCAATGGCCACACAGCATACATGTTCACTCAATGGTGTCTGACCAGTGCAGCGAAGTCATTATTGTTCATGCATGTGCATTCCAGTCCACTCTCCTTGGCTCCCAGGTTACGTCCATGTCATGCAAACCACTCTTGTTATATTAACAATGGCTGGACTTTTTCCAGACAGAACTAATATATGATCATGTAATATGCAAATAGCGACAGTTTAACTTTTTCCTTTCCAATTTAATTGACCTTTATTTATTTTCTTAACCGATTACTTTGGCTAGGGCTTCCAGTAGTATGTTAAGTAAAAGTGGAGAGGGTAGGCATCCCCGTCTTGTTCCTGATCTTAGAGGAAAAGCTTTCAGCTTTTCACCATTGAGTATTACGTTAGATGTGGGCTTGTCATATATGTTGAGATACACATTCTTGCTATATGATTTGTTTCAAGTTTTTATCCTAAATGGATGCTGAATTTTGTTAAATGCTTTTTTCTGCATCTATTGATATGATCATATGATTTTTAACCTTCATTTTGTTTTGTGCTGTATCACATTGATTGATTTGTAAGTATCGAACCATCCTTGTATCCCTGGAATAAATCCAAATCAATAATGGTGTAGAGTCCTTTTAATGTATTGTTGAATTCAGTCTGCTAACAGTTTTTGGGGATTTTTGCATCTACGCTCGTCAGGAATGTTGGTCTGTAATTTTCTTTTCTGGTGGCATCCTTGTCAGGTTTTGGTATCAGAGCAATGCTGACCTTATGAAATGAGTTTGAAAGCATTGGTATTAATTCTTCTTTGAATGTCTGATAAACTTCACTAGTGAAGCCATCTGTTCCCGGACATTTGTTTCTTGGGGTTTTTTTTAACTACTTATTCAATCTCCTTATTAGTATTGAGCCTGTTCAGACTTTTAATTTCATTTTGATTCAGTCTTGTTAGATTATATACTTTTAGGAATTTTTCTATTTTTCTAAGCTGTCTAATTTGTTAGTGTATAATTATTCATAATAGTCTCATAATCCTTTGTATTTCTGTGATATTAGTTGTAACATCTCCTCTTTCATTTCTGATTTATTTGAGTCTTTATTTATTTTATTTATACCCCTTTTTTCTTTAGTGAGTCTAACTAAAGGTTTGTCAATTTTGTTTATCTTTTTAAAAAATCAGGTCTTAGTTTCATTGATATTTTTCTGTTGTCTTTTTAGTCACTATTTTATTTATTTCTGCTCGAGTCTCTGTTATTTTCTCCCTTCTACTAACATTGGTTTTGTTCTTTTCCCCCAGTTTCTTGAGGTGTAAATTTTGGCTGTTTATTTGAGACTTTTATTATTTCCTGAGGTAGGCATTTATCCCTAAAACTTCCCTCTTAGAACTGCTTTTGCTACATACCATAAATATTGGTATGTTACACTTTCATTTTCATTTGTATTTTTTAATCTCTTATTTGATTTTTTCTTTGATCCATTGGTTGTTCAGTAGCATGGTGTTTAATCTTCACATGTTTGTGAATTTTTTAGTTTTCTTCATGTAATTAATTTCTAGTTTCATACCACTGTGGCTGGAAAATATGCTTAATATGGTATTAAACCTCTTGAATTTATTGAGACTTGTTTTCAGCATATATGATCTATCTTGAAAAATATTCCATATGCACTTGAGAAAAATCTATATTCCTTTGCTTTTGGGTGGGATGTTCTATAAATATCTGTTAAGTTCATCTGGCCTAATGTATCATTTAAGACCAACGTTTCCTTGCTGATTTTCTGTTGAGACGATCTATTAATGTAAGTGGGATACTAAAATCCCCTACTATTATTGTATTTTTTCTTTCTTCCTTTAGGTCTGTTAATATTTCTTTTATATAGTTAGGTGCTCCTACATTTGATGTATAAATATCTATAAATGTTATGTCCTGTCATTGGATTGACCTCTTTATCATTAATATCCTTCCTTGTCTCTTACTATAGTTTTTAAGTCTACTTTGTCTAATGTAAGTTTAGCTACTCAAGTTTTATTTTGGTCACAAATACACAGCAGCCATTTGCATGGAATATCTTTTTCCATCCTATTACTTTCATTTTGTGTGTGTCCTTGAATCTAAAATGAATGTCTGAAGCAGCATCTAGATGGGGCTTGTTTTTTATCCATTCAACTATTTTATGTCTTTTGATTGGAGAATTTAGTCCATTTACATTTAAAGTGTGTTTTCTAGGTGTTTTTTAATTATCACATTAAATAACAATACATAGCAATGGAGATAGGAATGTCAATGTGTTCATCAGTATAAGCAATATTTTGAGTTATCTACTATTATTTCATAATGTTATATGAAAATATCTGCGATTCTATTTTCCAAAAACTCACGTGTACTGCGAAAAGTACTATGTTCTATTGTCTACATTCATAGCCTAAGTAGGTTTCAGTTAGAAGTTCATGAAAAAAGATGTATATTTCCCATCTACATTCACAGGTATTTTTTCAGTTATAACCATGGGAGATCTGGGGACCCTGGCCTGAGGACCCCCGGATCAAGGCATGTCAGTGTCCCAGGCTTCAGTTTAACAACCTCAGTCCCTGAGTAGCTGTCTGTCTCTTTGATTCTTTCATCTTTTTGGCTTTTAAGCAGCCAGTACCTTATAGACATGAAGACCTTTAGTCTAGAATTAGAATGTTTTTGTTTTTTGTTTTTGTTTTTTTTTAGCAGCTCTGGGAAACATGATCAGCGGAGTAACTGGGTTTGTGGTCCCCTTAGTTTCTCTCTCTGGAGAAGAGCTGTCCGTCTCTAATGACAAGCTTGCATCCTGTGCCCCTGTGTTAGGTCCGCTGGTTGGGGCATTTAATGCTGCTTTTGTCTGAGTGAGAAAAACTCAGAAGCAGTCTGTAGGGTTAGGAGATTTAATTTAAGTCCCCTTTTGCCTCTGGGATTGTTTCCTCATCTGCAAAATGCTGGTGTCTGACTAAAGCTGTGATTTCCGAACGTGGCACTGTGCCAAGCCTCAGGATGCCCTGCTGCCCCCCGGGAGAGGGAAGGGAGGGGTCACAGGGTTCAGAGCGACCCACCCTGGCTTCGGTCATTCACTTATCTATACACTGGAATTATATTTGAATAAAGAATTATATAATTATACACACACCTTCCCATTTACTTTACATATATGATACATATGTAAAAAGTTTGAAAATTAATGCACCATATTAGCAGTCCTCAAACATTTTGATCCTAGAACTATTTTACACTAAAAAATTATTGAGGACTCCAAGAGCTTTTGTTTCTGGTGTTACGTATGTTGATATTTATCTTATTAAAAATTAAAAGAAGATGAAGGGATCAGCCAAAGAACATATATGCATAACCTATAGACACAGACAACAGTGTGCGGATGGCTGGAGGGAAGGGGTTGCGGGGGCAAAGGGAGGGAAAAGGGGAGCATCTGTAATAGTACCAACAATAAAAATAAAGTTAAAAACATTAAAATAATAGAATATCTGTGTTTTCCAAAATCAAAATAATTAGCACCATTGTATTACTTTATATTTTTGCAAATCTCTTTGAAACCTGGCTTAATAAAAAAAGCTAGTTCTCCTATCTACTTCTGCTTTCAATCTTTTGTGATAGCCCATGCTACGTAGCCTCTGGAAAACACCGTACACTCCTAAGAAAAGAGAGTGAGAAAGGCAGATATCTTCTTGGTGTTTTGAGGAAAATAGCTTTACTTCACAAACCCTCTGAACAGGTCTTGGGGATCCCCCCAGAGCACACGTGGAGAGCTACGACACAGGGGGCTGCACCCATGGGTGGCCATCCCAGGACAGTGCCTGCAACGTGGACCTGCACTTACAGCTCCTGGCCAACTATTAGGGGACAGGTTGGGGTCTTTCTGACTTATTTTCTCTTCTCCAGAGCATGTAATTTCATTTTATCTCTTCGTAGGTGTGCCAAAAAAAAAAAAATCTTAAAGTCTTTCACTTAAGGAGGAAGATTTTATCCCTTTTCTCATTAAAAGCATCATTATAACAATTATCATAGGCCCCTATAAAAACAAGATTGTGTTGGCCTTGGCAGATACGGTTCAAGTGTCACCAGCATCCTCTTCTTGCCATTGCAACAACGTCATTGAGAGTTGGTCCGTGGGCCTTGCAGGATGGCGCTCTGCGAGTTAAGGGTCACGCACCTTGTTGGTTTCTGACCCAATTGTTGCAACCGTCTGCTTGCTTTGATCACCTTATGAGCTTTACCAAGTGCAAACATCACCATACCTTCCTTGCTAGTAAACAACGGAAAGGTATCGGCTCACATGCTTGTCTCTTACTCCAAAATACCTGTTGCTTTCTCATTGGTCAGCACAAGCATGTGACACATTATATTCCAGTTGCCAGTGAGCAAGAAGGCGTGGCAGTTAGTTATCCTCTGCACTTTAAAAAACAGGCTATAGCTGGGCTTGCTGGTTAGCACTGTAATGTGAACAATGTCACAAATGAGCATGGGATGGGGCGAGTTAAGAGGGAGGTATCACCCAAAGAATAGAGAGATCTTATGTAATAATAAATCTCCTTCCTTAATCTTTTGCCAAGTGCATTTTTCCTCTAACAAAGGCTCTTTTGTACTGGCACGAAGATAAGGTGGGCAGCTCATAAAGGTAGAAACCAAGTTTGTGGGTGTGTGTGTATCTGTGTATGTGTCTGTGTGAGTGTGTGCACTTGCCACACACTGAGCATTTGAAGCAAGTGGGGGCTACTATGGGCACTATATCCCTTATGGATCTTAGATCCATCAAAAGGTGGCATGCCTGCATTTGTAGGCTATGTGATATCCTATACATACTATATGCCCTCATAGATTGTTGATGGGAATGTAAACTGTTGCCACGACTTTGGAAAACAGTTCTTCAGTCCTTCAAAGTTACAGATAGCATTACCATATGACCCAGAAACCCCACTTCTAGGTATATCCCCAGGAGAACTGAAAATATACGTCTACACAAAAAACCCTCTACATCTATGTTCACAGCAGCATTGCTCATAATAGCCAGAAAGAAGAATGCACCCCAAATGTCCATCAACTAATGAGAGGATAAACATAATGTGCTATATTTAATGATGATCACCCAGCTGTAAAAAGGAATAACACGCTGATCCCTGCAGATGCCTGAGACTGCAACAATGTGGAGGAACTTCAAAAACGTCATGCCAAGGGAAAGAAGCCAGACGCAAATGGCCACATATTATGTGGCTCCACTTATATGAAATGTTCAGAATAGGCAGATTTATAAAGACCGAAATAGATGAGTGGTCACAGGGATGGGGCAGAGGAGAATGGGGAGGGACCACCACTGAATATGTCTTTTTGGAGATGATAAAAACGTTCTGGAGATCGATGGTCGTGAAGGCTGCACAACTTTGCGAAGGTACTAAAAACCGTTGAACTGTACACTTTAAAAGGTTCAGTTGAATGTCATGGTTTGTGAATTATATTTCAGTTTTTTAAGAAAAACCACTCTTTTTCTTAAAGAGCTAGCTTAAAGGGAAAAGGAAAATCTAAAAGATGTTAGTGACTCATTGAAACTCCGGGAGGGCAAGAGTATCAGGTTTGTAGGCTCGGTGGCTGCGGACAACAGCCCAATCACCCTGTGGGAGGTCCACTGCTACTGCCCTTAGCACGTGTCTGGTGATTTGCACCCCCCGCCCCGCCCCAATACTGAGCGTAGGCTGCCAATAGGCCCCCTGTCCCTGCGGTTTCTGAAACAGTCTCTTTACCATCCCAAATTCCACATGTCACCTCCTTCATTTCTCCACTGTCTTCTGGGTCACAGGCACATCCCATCAGCCAAGCCCAGGCCAGTGGCCTTGAAAGAGAATGTCTAGCCTTGTCCCTGGGGAGGAAGAATTCTCCAAGTGGGAAGTTCAAGTATTAAAGGCTTTTTTTTAAAGGTGCTGATCAGTCACAGAGCACGAGAAGTTGCCACTAGAGGTATCGCCCTTCTTTAAGGTTACATAGTTTCTATTTTAATGGTGCTTCACTTTTTTAGAGTAATTGGTGGGGAGGTTTATTTAAATTGATGAAGAGCTGAATTACACCACGGGCACTTTGGGAAACCAGCATGGAGAAGGGAATAGTGTGTTGAGCCAAGAGCTCTTTATCCTTTCACTTAGTCAACCAATAGCTATATATTTTAAAATATCTATGGATGCCGGGCAAAATCTAAGCATAGGAGATAAAACGGTGCAGAAGACGTGTAAGACCTTAGCTCTTGAGTTCCTTAGGCTACGTGGTCAGGCGAGAATAACATTGTGTGACAAGCAAAGAAATTGGATATGAACAGGAATGCAGAGGCATAGCTGTTAGATTAAAACCCCACCTTCCACTTTCATTAACAAACGAAGATTCCTCCGTATCACCAGGGAAGCAAGGGCCTTTTATGGTCCGTAGGAAAATGTGTTCCTCACCTCCAATTGCCATCGGCTTTACAGGGCAATAAATCGATCCTGGCAGAAGCTGGCTCTGTCAACCCAGCCACCTTTGCTCAGTGCTACCTAAGACCCACTGAGGGACAGACACAACAAGTAAGAAGATACAGCTGGGAGGTGAGTACTTTTTCCCATGCAGGTGGTACTTTGAACAAGTCATGTCCCTGTGTTCTTATAAAATGTCCCTGTCTCCTCTGCTAAGTGATCTGGACAACCTGTACTTTTCCTCTGGGCTTGACATTTTCTTCCCTTTACATAGATTATGAGGAGCAGGGAAGAGCTCCTGGAGTCAGTCCCCCATGTGTTTGAGGGACAGATGGGGAAGGTCTAATATCTGACGTTTCTCTCTCACTGGAAGAAACCAGGGAAGGAATAATCAGATAGGACCCTCCTGACAGCTAGCTGAACGTGGTGGGCTGAGTTAGGTGAACACATCTTTCCAGACAGAGAGGGAGATGGCTATACGGGGGTTAAGGCTTTTAATAATAACCTGGATGTTAATTATTCTAAATTAAATTTTGTTTGAGACAGAAAAGTGGCTTTGAGCCAGGAGGGTTTCTAAGCAGGGAAGAATTTCTACCTTGAGAAACCTCCACCCCTACCTGCTTCCTGGGTGACAGTAGTTCCCATGGCAGGAAAATGCCTGGGATTGTCCCCAGAGTGTCCGGAGCCCCAGCCCCAGGGGCAGAGCCTGCTGCCCCAGGAGGGTAAAGCAGTGGTGGAAGAGGTGCCTGCTCCTGGTTTGTAGGGGCTGGAAAGAGAGGTTCCCCATGGAGAGAAACAAAGCAGCCTCACCGAGGCCAATGAGTTTGCTGTGTCATCAAATCATGCGCCCTAGGTTTAAGAAACTAAATTAGGTGATGTGAGCATGTGGGGCTGGGTCTCCGACTGCTTTCACCTTCTGAAATTCCACCTTTGTGATTCAGCCTCTAGATCTTTAAGCTCTGCAGTCTAGGTGACGTCGTGGAGAGAGTATTCAAGGGCTGATTTAAGAAGCAGGGCCACTCTTTTTTTTTTTTTTTTTTGCCTCCGTTCTACCACTAACTGCAGTTAGACAAAAATCCTTAGCATTAATTTATAAAATGGCAGTCTTGGTGCCTGCATTACTCTAAAAATAAAAAGCCAGAGTGAGAAGCAATGAGCACTTAGTTGAGATCACAGAATTGCAACTCAGGAACACAGATGCAGGCAGAAGCCCAAATTGTGTCCCCAGTTGCAGGGTGAAGGCCAGTGGGGTTTATGAGAACAGGAAGGGAGATTATTGCATGAACAGAGGAAATGACTTTCTAGTATTGTTAACAACTGAGTTACTCCTTAGCATACATGACTGGCTACTAATCCTAAGAAAGTCTATAATAATTAGTCCTGGTGGTCAGGATGTCTGCTTTCTTGTTAGCTTACAAACAGTTGCTTGTAAAACAATGTTGCTGTGACCCAGCCCAAAGGTTATTTTGCCCATTTCCAACATTTCAAAGGTTCAAGGGCAAGATGTGCAAGGCAATTCCTCTGGAATGGCTTTTCTGGCTCCGTTTTCAAATGGCTGAACTTGTGTCAACTTTAACACACGCCTGATCAACTTTGATGTAGGGATTTTATGGGGAATATAATAATAGATATCTTATTGGGATTAGAGTAAAGCTTAGAATAATTTAGACTAGAGGAGAGACACCTAATAGATTTAGGCTAATAAGAAGGAATAGTTATGCATTCCAACTCGAATCCCAAACCCCAAAACTAAGCCCACCCCACCCCTTGGAAAATTATTTGTAGATTCTTGCTTCTTACCCCATTTTACAGTTAAGATGCTTCTTTTCTTGGCTCATTACACATTAACTTAAAGGCTGCCTTAATTAACAAGTGAAGCTGTATGTATATGAAAGTACTTGTAGAAATGGTCGTGACATTGGGCTGGGTTTGAGGTAAGTGGCAGGGGGTGGGGCACAGAAATGGAAATTTAAAGGAGAAGTGAAGTTAAAAAAAAGAGAGAGAGAGAAACATTGATTGGTTACCTCCCTAACACACCCAGACTGAAGAATGAACCCACAAATAGCCCTGAGCAGAAACCGAAACTGCAACTTTTGGGTGCATGGTGGGACGCTCCAACCCACTGGGCTACCCAGCCAGGGCAGGAGTTCCCATTCTAATCGTGATGCCTACCTGTTCTTTTCAACGGAGGGGACTTTGTGGTTTGCTTTAACCCTGTTATCTGTGTCCATCTAGATGGCGAGGAAGCTCAGTGTGTTGGAAGTCATTCTGATTATCTTCTTCCTAATTGTATTGGTTGTGGACGTCTTCTTGTTATTTCTGGTGTTGGAGAAAACTTCAGGTAAGGGAGCTGCTGTGGCTGCTGGGTTGGAAGGATTGGTAAAGGAAGTCCCTTCGGGATGCCAAAGAAATCCTTTTGATTCCCTCGCTCCTTGGTATGCCCCTGCAGTCCTCACCTTCCTTAGGATTCGCATCCGCCACTAATTTAAGTCAGTCTCCGAAAAGGGTGTTCTTTGTCTGCCACTAACCCTCGAATGCTAGTGATGCGTGGGGTCTCCTGAATCCCATCAGAAGCAATTTTCACAAGGTGCCCAATGAGGCTCATTAAATGCCTGTTTTTCAACCTGGAGTTATGAAGCAATAGAGCCTTCATGGACAAAGAACAGCTGAAGTAACAGTGCCCAGTCCTGTCACATTATGGAAAAGGAAATCAGGTTACAGGAAAGTTGAGGGCTGATGCCCTTGGCCTACGTATATGAATGACAATTACCCCCCAGACCACGTTCTGATTGGAATAGCTGTGATTTCTTCACAGAGACCTTTGAAATGTTTTTTTTGTCTCTCACAGAAGCACCACACAGAACTCCTCCTCCTCCAAGCACACATTCTACCCCAAATAAGAAAAACATTACGCTAAATACGTAATACAAAAATCTATCCTCAATTAAAATGAAATTCGAGGTTTATTCTGCTCGATAAAAGCTCACTGTATGCATGAAGGTTAAGTATGCAGTAAACAGAAATTATACTGATAGCAGAACCCTACCTACCTACTCAATCTCTTTGCTACTCTCCACAGTAAATGAAAGGCTTTTGAGGAACAATGATAACTTTGAAAGATGATTTGAAATTCATTGACATAAACAATTTTTGGCCTATTACTAC